>PVKM010036363.1:0-14827 GCA_004027735.1 Carollia perspicillata
TGCAGTGCCTAGGTCAGGTGAATGACCTAGGTCAGGGGACGCTGTGCCACTTGACCCCCATGGGACACCTACTACATGATGTCATTCTACCAAGCCTGGGAGACAGAGCAGCTCTACCTAATACACAGAAATGTACATAGGGAGACAGCCAAAATGAGGAGGCAAACATGTCCCAAATGAAAGAACAGAACAAAACTTCAGAAGAAGAACTAAACAAAGTGAAGACAATCAATCTACTAGATGCATAGTTCAAAACACTGGTTATAAGGATGGTCAGTAAACTTATGGGAAGAGTAGTGGAACTCAGAACTTCAACAAAGAGGTGGGAAACAAAAAAAAGAACTAGTCAGAAGTGAAGAATATAATAACTGAAATGAAGTATACATTACAGGAAAACACCAGTATTGTAGGTGAAGTAGAGGAACTGAGAGATTTGGGAGATAAAGAAGCAGAAAACACCCAAACAGTATAGCAAAAAGAAATAGAATCCAGAGTAAATGAGGATAGTTAAGGAGTTTCTTGGACAACTCTAAGTGTACCAACTTTTGCTTTATGGTGGTACCAGAAGGAGAAGAGTGAAAGCAATGAATTGAAAACCTATGCAAAATAGTAGTGATGGAAAGGTTCCCTAACTTGATGAAGGAAACAGACATGCAAGTCCAGGGAGCACAGAGGGCCCCAAAGAAGATGAGCCCAAAGAGGCCCTCAGCAAGACACATCATAATTAAAAGGCGAAAGTTTAAAGACAAGGAGAGAATCTTAAAAGCAGCAAGAGAAAAGCAGTTAGTTACCTACAAGGGTGCACCCATAAGAGTGTAACCTGATTTCAGAACAGAAACGTTGCAAGCCAGAAGGGATTGACAAGAAATATTCAAAATGATGAAAAGCAAGGACTTATAGGCAATATTACCCTACCTAGGAAAGCTATCATTTAGAATTGAAGTACTGAAAAAGAGCTTCCCAGCCACAAAAAAGCTAAAGGAGTTCATCAGCAGCAAACCAGTATTATAAGAAATGTTGGTCTTCTTTAAGAAGAAGTTGGAGGTTAGGGTGAGGGTGAGTTGGAGTGGAGGTGTTGGAGGAGGGATAGATACGAATATAAAATGGCAATAAATATATTTTTGCACGTATTTTAAATACAGATTAATGCTCCAATCAAAAGGCATATGGTGGATGAATGGATAACAAAAGAAGACCCCTACACATGTTGTCTATAAGAGACTCACTTCAGATCAGAAGACACACTCTGACTGAGTAAAGGGTTGAAAAAAAAATACATTTCATGGAAATAGGAACAAACAAATAATGCTGGGTAGCAATGCTTACGCCAGACAAAATAGACTTTAAAACATAGGGCATGTAACAAGAGACAAAGAAGGAGCCAGTGTTTCTACTTCTGGGTATTTACTCAAAGAAACCTAAAACACTAAATTGAAAAGACATAAACCTTCGTATGTTCATTGCAGTATTATTTATAATAGCCAGTATGTGGAAGCAACTTAAGTATCCATCAATAGATGAATGGATAAAGAAGAAGTGATGCATGTATACAGTGGAATATTACTCAGCCATAAAAAAGAATGAAATCTTACCATCAGCAACAACATGGATGGACCTAGAGGGTATTGTGCTAAGTGACGTAAAGACAAACGCTAGATGATTTCACTTATCTATGGAATCTAAAAAACAAAATAACCGGATAAGCAGAACTGGAACAGATACATGGATACAGAGAACATTTTGATAGTTTCCAGATGGTAGGCATTTGGGGGCTGGATGAAAAAATATAAGGGATTAAGAAGTATAAATTGGTAGTTACAAAAATTGTCATGAGAATGTAGAATGTAGCATAGGGAACATAGTCAATAATATTGTAGTAACTATGTATGGTGTCATATGGGTACTAGATTTATTGGTGTGATCATTCATAAATTCTATAAATGTCTAGTCCCTGGAATGTACACCTGAGTCTAATACAGTATTGCATATCAGCTGTAATTGAAAAATAAAAAAAGTTATGAATGCTGTAAAGAAGTCTTTGGTAAGTCTGAAAACTGTATTTGTTCATGGATGTTTTTGGAGATTTAGTTTTGAATGTGCCACATTTTTCTGTGTCTTTGTATGCATATGACCTTTTATTGAAGATTAAGCAATATGTAAAATAGCTGCTTTTCCCACTCTTAGTTTGCTGGCTTCTTGCTGGGAAGGACTTAACTAATCAGTACAGAGTGAAAGATCTTAGGTCTTTTCTGGGCATTTTTCTTCTGTGGGCCTGTATTTGAATTTGTCCTGTATCATCCAAATTCTCCTATGTACATGGCTGCTTCAAAGAGTCTTAAGTTTTTAAAAAGTACCCCTCTGCTTTTTTTTTTACCAGGGTGGGGTGGATTTAGCTTTGTATTCCTATGCCTGTAATTTCTTGCCCCCAGGAATCTTCAGATTTATAGTTTTCTTTTGGTTTTCACAAACCATGCTCACTGCTTCTCATGGCTTCCCCTAGCTTCAGAACCAAGCCCCTTTTGACTGACTGAACTTTGAGTTAGGCATCACAGGGACCAATCAAGCAGTTTTTGAACAGACTAGAATGTTGCAAATGTGGTTTCTGTGCTTCCTGGTGAAAGGGAACTGGAGCCTGGGCTGGTGCTTTCCTCCTACTGTGCCATGCAGTACCAGGGAGTGGGTGGGGCAAGCGAAGCTATAAATATCACAAAATTTTATATCATTTCAAATTTGCTATTTTTGTGATTGAGCATATGTTTGGGTGCTGTAGATCTTTGACCGCTTTACAGAGTTTTTATTAAGTTATTTTACTTTGAGGCCGTTGATCTTCTTGGATAATGTAGATTGCTGTGTTTCATCAAATTTGGTATTTTTTGGACATTTTAAAAACATTTTTCTGCCCCTTTTTTCTTTTTCTGTTTTGCACACTGTGCATACATTAGTATGGTTAATAAAGTCCCATATTTCTCTGAGACTCTGTTTTTCTTCATTCTTTTTTCTCTGTTTCTTCAGGTTGCATAATCTTGATTGACCTATTTTCAAGTTTGCCAATTTTTCTGCCAGTTCAAATTAACTGTTGAGATATACTAGTCAACTTCTCATTTTAGTTTTTGTAATTTTCAACTCCACAGTATCCATCTGGTTGTTTTTTTTTCATATGTATATTGATCTTTTCTTTTGGATCAGACATTTTCATTATACCCTTTTTCAGCTCTTGAAACAGTTTAATTCTTTGAGCATATTTGCAATGGCTATTTTGAGTATTTGGTATGACATCTAGACCTCTTAGAGATTGTTTTTCTTGCCTGCTTTTTTCCCTTTGTGAACAGATCCACTTACCTGTTTCTTTGTATGACTGGTAATTTTTTGTTGAAACCTGGACATTTTAGGTAATACATTGTAGCAGGTTTAGTTACTGGACCCCTCCTGCCCTATGGCTTCTTTTTGTTTAGTTGTTTATTTCTTTATAGTGAGTGGCTGGATTATTTTAGGGAAGTTTATTTTCACCCAGAGATGAAGGTTTTGATGTCACTTCTCAGAAAATGCAGCCTTGAATATGTAGACAGTTACACTGGAATGATTGGGATTTTAACAGGGCTCTTATTGACTGTTTTATATTTTTTGTCTTTCTTGGTATCATACCCAGATGTTATGTCCCACAAATTTTAGGCTGGTTGTGCTATTGTTTTGACAATGCCCTGGAGTGTAAATTGTTTTACACTCTTACCCAATTAAATCTAGGCCCTTTTGCAGAAATAGTTTTCACAGCAAGTTTGAGACTTATTCTGACTCCAGAAGTATTATTCTTAGCTTTGTCTGTTGCTGTTTTTTTCCTGGTAAATTCGCTGGTTTACAGGTTAGCTTGTTGCTGTCATGGAGGTACCAGCCTTCATTGCTTATTACCAAAATGCCCATTATTTTCAAGAGCACCTTTAAACTTGAACTTTCCCACAGTTTAAAATAAAGTTATTTCCTTTGGGTAGAGCTTCTGAGCTCTCTGATCTTATGCATTACCTTTTTTCCAGAGCAAAATCTTTGAGGTCCTTGCTCCAGATTTTGAGCTGGGGACAATGACCCAATTGTTTTGGAGTAACAGCCCTACTTTACCAGCAGAGCTCTGGGTGGGGCCTCTTGTCTTCTTAGATTACCTCTCCCAGTCTGGAACCTCACCCTACAAGAGGGCTGAGGCAGGGGTGATCAGGTGCCCAGTTTTTTAAGCCTAGTGTAAAGCCTTTGATCTCTCATTGCAGACTGGGTAGAGGAAGGGGGCCCCCATGATTTTGGCCATACTCGTCAGGAATGTAGCCTTTGCCATTCAGAGCTACATGGGGACAGAAATGCTGGGGTGTTTTCCTTCTGGTGACTAGATTTCAAGGGCCAGGGAATCTCATTTCCTTGGCTGCTCACAAAGTGGAGCTTCCATCAAGCTAACCTAGGACATAGGAGAGAGAGTGTGGGTTACAGCTTAAGTGCCTCATACTCTCCCTGTTTTTATTGACATCTAGTAGAATTTCTCAAATGTGGGATTCTTCATTTGCTGCGTGCCCTTAGGACAATTTTCAGAGACTTCAAGTGGTTGTTTTTTAAATAATTTCACCAGTGTGGATATTACGTTAGGGAGCAAGTCTGCCAGGCTCCTTATACCTCCATCCTGGAATTGGAACTTCTGTGCTTTATCTTGAGGGTTGAGGACCTTGAAGAGTTTAAGCACTGGTGACAATTGGGCTTTAAAAGACCACTTTGGCTGCAGTTTAGAGAACTGGAAGGGACAAAGCTCAGTGCAGAGAGTACTCCTAGGATGTTACCGAGAAATTGCTTAAATTAAAATAGCAACTGTTGAGAACCAGAAAGGTGAACTAGTTCAATAGAGAGAACTGATTAAGACCTAGTAATTAATTTGATGAATGGGGAGTTAGTATAGGGTAGGAAGATGTTGCTGGAGACAGGGTCATTAAAATGACTCATAGTGCTTCACAGAGTTGTCAAAATGTAGATTCCGATTCCAGGCCTGATTAGAAATATCTAACAAGCTGCTAGGTGATGCCTTTGATGACTTTCCTCTGTCCCCTATTTGAATACCAAGGACCTGGGGTTTCTTGTTCATGCAATTTGTGAATGGTGGCAGTCTGAATCACCAATTTATTTGTCGGTTTCCCCTACCAGAGGGCATGGATTTGTCTTGTTTACTATTATATCTTGACAACATAGTAGGCATTTTTTTGGATAAATATTTGTTGAATGATTTAATGACTGTTGAAAGGAAATACAGAAAGAGGAAAAGGTATGTGGTAAAAGATGAGTTTTATTTTGGGCATGTTGCATGTGAGGTGCCTGGGACATTTTAGGTGAAGGAATATATTTTTGACTGTTTTGAGTTCAGAAAAGGAATTTGGGCGAAAGTTATAGAGTTGAAAGTTGAGGATTCAAATGGTAAAAGAGGAAGAGATGGGCCAAGATTATTCTGGGAAGATGTGTAGAGGAAGAAAATTTTAAAAAATGGTCCAGAGCTCCTATTTCTGAAGAACATTTATTTTGGACATCCCTTGTTCTGTGTCTATATTTCATAACTCTGTTGAATGTTTGTGAAAGTAAAACTTAAGTACATGTTTGTTACAGGTTAAAGAACTCTTTTCTTCTTTGGGAGTTGAATGTAAAATCTTGGAACTCGATCAAGTTGGTAAGTGGAATGGTTCATATGTACTGTTGTTGTAATAAATGTCAGCAGGACCGACTTATTTTCATTTGCTTTGTTCATTTCAGTTTACTCTAGTCTCTTTAGGTTAGATGAGCTTTTTTTCATCTATGTTCAACCATGTAGAAAAGGAACCTCTGCATGACAGATAATTTGGAGTGGATTTTTTGTTTATATATTTTTGTTATTTGAGGGGAGTGAAGGAAGATGTATAAGCTGCTAACATTGAAGTACTTCAGACATTTCAGATGTATTTTGTAACTTCTAGCAAAACAGATTAAGCTGTAATAAATGAAAAGAATCTGCCCCTATTTCCTGATTGTATTACCTATGAAGGAGAGAGCATCAATCTTTTAGCTTTATACTTCTGAATTCTTGTCAGAAATGCATTAATTGATCTAATATTAACCAAGGACTTTACACATGTATGTGTTTTGTAGGGGTGGGAGACAGTTTTGAACAGGAAAAAAAAGTATGTCTGCCTTCATGGTACCTCACCATCTCCTTTTAGCTAGTCACCTTAATAAGTGAAATGTTCTTAAATCTTTGAGACTTTTCTAAAGAGTATACAAAATACATAGTCTTAAGTAGTTGTGGCCTTGTTTTATTTTTTGGGATAGAGGACAGATTTTGGATTACGATCATAGAGATTTTTCAGCCCTGGTCAGTGTGGCTCAGTTGTTTGGAGTGTCATCCCATAGGCAAAACGTGTGGGTTCAATTTCCCAGTCCAGGTGCAGGCTCATGTGACCCCTGGTCCAGGAGCCAGTCCCTAATCTGGGGGCATATAGGAGGCAGCCAGTCAATGCTTCTCTCTTGCAATTATGTTTCTCTTTCCTTTTCTCTCTATCTAGAAGCAATGAAAAAAAAGTGTCCTTGTGTGAGGATAAAAACAATTTTTTTCAAATATAATTGTAGGAAATATTTTCATCATTATTACTGTTGAAGCAGACTTTATCTTGATATTTGATCTTTAAAGAGGATTCTTACCTATTTTTCTGACATTATCATTGAATTATATATCAAAATTAATTTAGAAGGGTTTATTTTAAAAGGAATTAGTAGATTGCTCTTTATTTTCTAAAGTTTCTCTTGAAAACCAGGATGTTTTTTCCTCTTAAGTCATTATTTCATAAAGTTAGATAACACACTGGCTTTGTATAGGTGAGTATATGGGAGCATTTGAGTGTTATAACACTTCTGTTTGACTCACAAAAGTTTGGAACCTTTTTGATGTTTTTATATATTTAATGTTTTATTCTTTAGATGATGGGGCCAGTATTCAAGAAGTGCTGTCGGAGATCACTAATCAGAGAACTGTGCCCAATATATTTGTGAATAAAGTACATATGGGTGGATGTGACCAAACTTTCCAGGTAATGATGGTGTTATATGTTTTTTATTGCTGTTTGTTCAAGTTTTTGTTTTAAACATATTTGAAAAGGGATAGGATGGTTTTTAGGAGTCTATTAGTCTTTTAGAAGTTATAAGATGGAAAGTGTATAAGATGGTTATCGGAAGATCTTGATTACTTTTTTAAAATTTAAACTTTTTTATTTATTTTTTATTGTCCAAGTACAGTTTTCTGCCTTTTCCCCCTCCCCCCGCCTCACTCCCGTATTTCCACCCCACCCTGTTGTTATCTGTATGTCCTTTATAATTGTTCCTGTAAACCCTTCACCCTTTTCCCCAATGACCCTCTCCCCTTTCCCTTCTGCTCACTGTCAGCCTGTTCCCAATTTCAGTGTCTTTGCCTGTACTTTGCTAGGTTGTTCGTTTTGTTGATTAGGTTCCTGTTAATGGTGAGATCGTGTAATATTTGTCTTTTATTGCCTGGCTTATTTCACTTAGCATAATGTTCTCCAGTTCCTTCCATGCTGTCACAAAGGGCAGGAGCTCCTTCTTTCTCTCTGCTGCATAGAATTCCATTTGTAAATATACCATAGTTTTTTCATCCACTCATTTACTGATGGGTACTAGGTTGCTTCCAGCACTTGGCTATTGGAAATTGTGCTGCTGTGAACATTGGGGTGCATAGATTCTTTTGGATTGGTGTTTCAGGATTCTTAGGATATAATCCCAGCAGTGGAATTGCTGGGTCAAAAGACAGTTCCATTTTTAGTTTTCTGAGAAAATTCCATGCTGTTTTCCATAGTGGTTGCATAAGTCTGCAATCCCACCACCAGTGCACTAGGGTCCCCTTTTCTCCACAACCTCTCCAACATTTGTTGTTTGTTGCTTTGTTTATGATGGCCATTCTGACCAGCATGAAATGGTATCTCATTGTGGTTTTAATTTGCATTGCTCTTTCTCTGATGGCTAGCGATATTGAACATCTTTTCATCTGTCTCTGAATCCTCTGTATGTCCTCCTTGGAGAAGTGTCTGTTCAAGTCCTTTGCCCATTTTTTAATTGGGTTGCTTGTCTTCTTAGAGTGGAGTCATGTGAGTTCTTTATATATTTTGGGGATCAAACTCTTGTCTGAGATATCATTGGCAAATATGTTTTCCTATATAGTTGGTTCTCTTTTTATTTTAATACTGTTTTTTTTTAGTTGTGCAGAAGCTTTTTATTTTGATGAGATCCCATTTGTTTATTCTTTGCTTTGTGTCCCTTGCTCTAGGGTACATATCAGTGAAAATATTGCTGCGTGAAATATCTGAGATTTTCCTGCCTATGTTCTTCTCTAAGACTTAATGGTGTATTTAAGTCTTTTATCCACCAATGAGACTCGACCACCAACTTATATCATACACAAAAATAAATTCAATCATGATTACTTTGATGGAAAAAATAGCTTTTCTACCAGCTCATACTTCAGAAGGTTTTGAGTGGGTTTGACAGACAACCAGGTGGACCACCCTGGAGACCTTGGTCTCTTCTTCCTGCTGAGGAGAGAAACAATGGCTGTTCTCCCTTTTAGGTTTAGCAAAATAAGGTTAATGCTAACAGTTTAGACTATGATAAGTAGAGTTCCTGTCAAGGCTGCTAATCCTGGGAGCTTTGCAAAGGCCCATGGACTTCCAATTTTTCATTTCTAAAGTACTGTAATGGACAGGAATCAGTCAGTTAAGTAGTGGTAAATAAAAACTGATCTTTATTAAATAAGGTTCTTATTTTATAACTAGTTATTTACTTTTACTAAAATTCTGCTCTCTTGTATCGTTTATGTATGCATGCCAAAGATAGTAATCAGTGATTGATTAAATATTTGTAGCTGAAATTTTAATTAAGAATTGTTTTTCATGGGGAAAAGAGATGGATGATCTGCATTATATGTTAATCTATAATTAGAGTTGTTATCCAGTGACAGTCTGCTTTATTGGTCCTAGAAGCTATAACTCAATTCACAAGGTGGTAGGTACTATAATTATAGTCCCTAAACATCTTTAGGAGTGCTGGTCTTGCCAGCCCCATGTGGAAAATAATAATAATTTGGAGCTGTAGAGATATTTACTCTATTTGAAGACTGAAAGGTGTTTCCTTGGATGGCAGATGCTTAGGAGACAGATTTCTCCAACGGCACCTAAAAGTAAGGAAGCCAAAGGAGTCCTGTTTAGAATGTGCCAAGAACCTGTGTGGGCATACATCCTTCAGTGGGCCACATGCCAACCATTGAGTCTTGTAGTTTCATACCATTTCCATTGTGCTTCCTCGATTGAGCTGGTTCCCAGTGTGGCATTTCTAAAGCCAACATAATGGGACTGAGCAACTGACTACTTATAAAGGAAACTATTACTAAATCATGTATATCGAACCTCTAACTTCAGCTAAGCTACTTCCAATCACAAGGAGAGCCATGTGAACAAGAGAATATAGTGCAGAGTCAGGCTCATGACTGTTGCTGAAACAAAAAGCAAAATGTTTGTGTTGTATAGGAAATTTGTCAGTGAGCTGCAAAGTTTAGATCAATTTATGAGAAACCATGAAAAACATTGAAGTGCATTTCCTGCTGATGATACATAAGAATTGTTTTCAAAAGGAAGTCTAGCACATAGCACAGGTGAAGAAAATACAGAGGATATTGAAAAGTGGTATTTGGCTGTTTTTTGCACTTGGATGTGACATTTTAATGATTAGCTCAAGGAAAAGGATCTCATCTGGTAGATATAGTCATGACCTATCAGTCATTGAACATTCCTGCCTATCGAGAGTACATGAAGAAACATGTACTTTGGCATTTAGTCTAACTAGTTGGATCTTATTTGAATACCATTCAGATAAATGTACAGTTCCAATTTACATGAAAATTATAGATTGTTTCTAAGATTTTTATGAAAGAAAACCATACTGATTAAACATAGTATAAAAATAAATAATTTAAAAGTAAGTCATACCATATTCTCTCCTTGTATTAAACTATAGGCACATCAGAGTGGTTTATTAGAGAAGCTTCTTCAGGAAAATTCAGCATATGATTATGACCTCATTGTCATTGGTGGTGGTTCTGGTGGCCTTGCATGCGCTCAGGTATGAAATAAATGAAATGATAATTTCCTTGATGATTGCCATAAAAATTTCTTCTGCTACTTAAAAAAAAGTCTATTTTGATGTTACATTGTTAAGATTTTATTGTAATAGCTAGTTTAATAAAGAGAAACAACTGTTATGATACAAATAGCCTTTTTATTTAGGGAATAGAAAAATTAGGGAGTGTCAGGAAGGTGACAAGATCTTTATTTGTGGCTTTTTTTTTAAGGAAGCCGCCATTTTGGGAAAGAAAGTGATGGTACTAGATTTTGTGTTCCCATCGCCTCAGGGTACATCTTGGGGTAAGGTGTTGTTCTTTGTTGTTCTATGCTCTTTACATACATTTTTGGCTTATTTAATCTCATTTAATCCTCACAACAATTTCAAGATCAATAACTAGCCTGTTTCATAGGTGCTGTGAAGTAACTGGCCTGAGACTATTGTATAGTTAACAAGTGCTGATTTAGAAAGATACCATAAAAGTAGTTGAGGAAGATCTTGCCAAAAAAAAAAAAATTCACGACCTAAATATTCCAGCACTTTTTCCATAATAATGTTTGCACACATGCAGGAATATTTTCACATAGTCATGGTTATAGTGTGTCATACTCATTTAAGTTTGTTCTATCATTTTTGTGTGTGTTTTTGTGTTAATTTCATAACTGACTTTTAAGGCTGCATGATGGTCAGTTTGAATTAGTGTGTGTGATCATTCCAAGTCAGTTTAATAAAGTATACAGTGAGCTTCCAGCCCTGTGACTTTGCTGTAGACGAGAGTGCTCACCCTTCCATGTTCTTTTCACTATAAACTGGAACACATAGGTTTTATGCTGGATATTTTCTGTTTATGCTTCAAATCCATTCTTCATTGTCTCTACCCTGCTGTATGTCCCAGAAGGCTAGTGAATTGATAGGTAGCCTTGCCCTCTGACTTCTGGTTGGGCTTGGCCAGTTGGGATAATAGGAGGAGAACAGAATGAGGGAGGAGACTGGAGTTGGGGGTCTTTATTCTCCTGGGTTCCTCTTTATCGGTTGCTGCAAGCTGGCTCCATTCCCCTATGGAAGGCCACAGCCTTTGTCATGGCCATCCCTCTTTAGTCTGGGGCACCTATGCAGTGTGCTTGCCCCTTCCTGCAGGGTTGGTGATGATCCACTGTTAGTAGTCATTACTGTTGTGTTATCCCACCTTGCTTTTCCTGCCCACACCCCAGAGACAATTTATCTATAAATTTTCCTTAGTTAACCAACTTGAGGTTCTATTGCCTGCCAGGAATCTGTCACAATATGAAAATCATTTTTAAAAATTTAAACTTACTCAAAAATTATAGTCAAGAATTTCATATTAGTGAAGATAATTTACCTTGCAGAGGACCTACTGGCTCAGAGGAGTCAGACTTACAAAGAGTAAAGGCTAGAAGCTGGGGTTCTGGTCCTTGGTCTGATCCCTTTGTAGGTCATACTCAAATGAAAGTTTCGGACATTGTCTCTAGAAAATTGTTCAGATGCACATCTACATTTTTGCTTATCCTTGGGCCTCCTTCAGAGACCCATGCTTAAAAACTTTAGATTAACTATTTGTGTGCTATTGTGGCATATGTTAATCCCACAACCAATTGTCATTTCTATGTTTTAATAACACTAACTCTTCACATGTATAAACACACATATACACACATGAAACATTAAAACTATTATTTTCTTTCTTAGGTCTTGGTGGTACTTGTGTAAATGTAGGTTGTGTTCCTAAGAAACTGATGCATCAAGCTGCCCTTTTGGGACAGGCATTAAGTGACTCAAGGAAATTTGGCTGGGAGTATAGTAAACAAGGTGGGTAATGGTATATAAAAATAAAGATTGGGAGCCCTGGTTGGCGTGGCTCAGTTGGTTGAGCTTCCTCCTGCAAACCAAAAGATTGCCAATTCATTCCTGGTCAGGGCACATGCCTGGGTTGTGGGCTCTGATGTTTCTCTCTCATACTGATGTTTTTCTCCCTCTCTTTCTGCCTTTCTTCCCCTTTCTCTAAAATAAAGTAATTTGCAAAATTTAAAAAATACATTGAGCCCTGGCTGGTGTTGCTCAGTGTATTGAGTGCTAGCCTGTGAACCAAAATGTTGCTGGTTCGATTCCCAGTCAGGTACATACCTGGGTTACAGGCCAGGTCCCCAGTAGGGGACATGCCAGGGGCAATCACACATTGATGTTTCTCTCCCTCTCTCTCTCTCTCCTTCCCTTCTCTCTAAAAATAAATAAATAAAATATTTAAAAATATATTGAGAGAAAAGAACAAGTGAGTTTCTTAGAGAAAGACTTGCTATTTATATTTCTATAGATAATTTAAAACTTTTTTAAATAAACACTCGTTAGGAGTTGCCTGTATGTTAGTCAGGCACAGAGAACTCAGAGATGGTCAACTAAACCTGGCCCTGCCCTCATGGGCCTTACTGGATGGAACTGTTATAGTTATTCCAGACTGGTAGAATGTGAGGGAGAATAATCCCTATTTTCAGATTTATTTCAAGTAAAAAGAAAATAGAATAGCAAGGGTCATTATTTGGATCCCCCCCATTATTGTGGTAACATTTTGTTTTATCAGTGGTTCCGTATGTCTCTAGTTAGTGAAAGATGGATAACAAATTCATCCAATAAATACTTACTGGTTAGGCTTTGAGGATGTAGATATGAGGAAAAGATAACATCAGCCGTTAATAAGTACCTGTTTGAAAAGGAGAGAAGCCATTCAATTCACTGTAATTTATGGTACTGTTTTAAACATCAGTTTGAAGGCCACTCAGTGTAACCTTTGAGGGTTGGAGGTAGGATGCAGGTTGGAGCTTGAGGAGTTAGTGATTGGCTAGAATAAAGAATTGGGGCAGGATATTGAGAGAAATGACATTAGAGAGGTAAGCAGGTCCCAAAGGCTCTTGAAATGCCATTTGGAGGAGTTAAAATTTATTTTACTTCAAAGGTGGCAGGAGCTGTTGAGAAGTTTCAACAGTAGAGGAGCATGAACCACAGTTTGGATTCTGGATCCCTCTGATGGCACCAAGGAATTTAGAAGGCTGGAGGTGGGTTGGGGAAGGGTCAAGTCCAAACACAAGTGAGGTAGGGAGCTGTTGCATAACTGAGAGGAGAAATGATGAGGCCTGGGCAAAGACCATGAAATTCATTGGAGAGAATGAGATTAATTTAGAGGATTTTAAGGCATGGAATTGATAGGGTAGATGTGGAATGGTGATCTTATATTATAAGGATAACATACGGAGTTTTAAAAAATGAAATGACAACAACTTGTCTCTTTTCCCAGAGATTTTGATCCAGTAGATCTGTACTTGAGCATAAAGTTTCATAGATGATTCTGATACTTAAAAGTGATTCTGCAAAGCTATCTAGGTCATTGGTAGGGTAGAGCGTGAAGGGAGGAAGGAATTTAGGAAGAGGGACTGGATGAAAATGCAATATATTTACTGAGATAAAAAAACACAGTCTGGTTTGTAGCATAATGAGTTATAGCTGGACATATTCCCTATTGACAAATTTTCCCTGGTCAACTCATTGGAGAGCTTTTGGTCAAACTATAGTTAGTATCAATTTTTTGTAGATAAAATGAGGTCTTGCCACTTGGCAGTTTAATTTCTGGGTAGTCTTTACTTTCAAGAATCGTCTTCCTAAATCCTTTATTATGTGTGGGTATTCCACTTAAGGTCCCTTGAGAACATCCTAATGGGATAGGTTTGGGATGGTTTGTATTTGAGAGAGCTCTGGGTGAGGAACGTCTGGTTTTAGAATCACAGAATTGTAGGTGATAGTTGAAGTCTTAGGAATTGCTGAGATGGTCTGGAAGTAATATATGGATGGAAAATAATAGAAGACAGAGACAGAATCCTAAGATATGTTAATACCTAAGGTAAGTGAGTGAGAAAGAGGAGGAGAAACCAGGAGAGTTGTGTCACAGGAACCAAGAGGGTTTAGATTTTTAAGAACAAGATTTAAGGCTTAGGGAGTCTTCAGAGAGAACTAATGAGTGACATGCTGCAGAAAGGCTAAATGGAATGCGATTTGAATTATATGCATCTTGAATTGGTAGTTACGGAGTTTAGAAGTCTCATTTTTAAAATTAAAATTTAAAAAATTAAAAATGTTCAGACTTCTGGCCAAGATGGAGGCGTAGGTAGACATACTGTGCCTCCTCACACAACCAAAAGAAGGACAATGACAATTTAAAAACAAGAAACAACCAGAACTGACAGATAATCGAGCTGTATGGAAGTCCAACAACCAAGGAGTTAAAGAAGACACATTCATCCAGACGGTAGGAAGGGCGGAGTTGGGCAGCCTGGGCGGAGAGGGCTCATGCAAAGCAGTGGCTGGTGGACCCAGTGAGGTGGTGCATTGTGGAGCGGGGCCTGGTGTGCAAGGCGGCTGGCAGACTGGGTGGCCCCACATTCGCATGCACATAAACCAGGTGAAACTGGGTAGCGGGACAGACTGCACAACCCAAGGCCCCAGCATGGGGAAATAAAGCCTGAGACCACTGATTGAAAACACCTGTGGGAGTTGAAGTGCTGGGAGAAACTCGCAACCTCACAGCACAGTTTGTTGGAGAGACCCACAGGGTCATAGGACATACACAAACCCACCCACATAGGAATCAGCACCAGAATAGCCC
>PVKM010036364.1:0-14838 GCA_004027735.1 Carollia perspicillata
AGTAAGATACCGCCATATGCTAAGGACTCTTTCAAGTGCTTTACATTTATTAATGTACCCAATTGTGATGACAGATTTATTAATTGGGTACTTTCATGATTCTCACTTTACAGACAAGGAAACTAAGGCACAGAGACTTCGGTAATTCTCCCAAGGCCACTCTAACTCCAGAAAGAAAGTGATTTCTAAAGACGTGATCAAATCAAAATAACCTAAATTGAATAAGGGGCAAAAAAAAAAAAACCCAGCAACAACTAAAAGATGAGAGATTAATTATGATAAGTGGATAAAAATTTGAAAGGATCAGAGTTTAGATCATCACACAGAAGTATCTTCAACTTTTTTCCTGTTGAATCCCAGGATGCTCGAACACTGGAAGGGCTCCAGCATCTCAGTGGAGTGTGAGGAAGAGCTGGAGCCTCACCTTCAACAGCCGGGAGTGCCTCTCATGGGGGGCAGGGGGGTAGGCGCTGCGAGTGAAGAGTGAGGACTTCCCGGCGCACCTTGGGGCTCACGCACACTCCGCAGGGCACTGCGGCCCTTTCGGACTCGTGGCAAGCCTGGACAGGCCGCGGTATCCAGGCATTAATCTGGCTAAAAGACAGGCTTCTCGGGAAGATGTTGATGTATGGCGATGTTTGGGCGGTCCGCGGGGACGACGTGTCAATGTTTAGACAGAGCGTAAAAGCCACAAACTACCTGGAAACTAACCTGGCCTTGCGGAAGGGCGTGGGTGGGGGGGGTGCGCAGGGGGGTCACCATGAAGGTTCCCGTTTGGTGGGAAGTAGTTCTGCGCATGTTACGCCAGGGGCCCTATTGTAATATAATGTTATACGAGCACTCTCTGTCGGCTATTAGATCGTGGTTGCTCTTCCTCCTCACCTGGCCTAAGAGGATACAATCAATTCCTGAGTTCAGTTTTAAACACGTGAAGCTAGTCTTTTATACATTAGTCTTTCTTTACGTATAAGAACATTTATAACAGCACATCCAAGAGCTTTACAAATTCGGGTGGAATAAACAAGCGGGCACCCACTCCGTGGCTGCCACCGACTCGTTGGCTGGGTGACAGATGGCCAGTCGCTTCGCCCCCACGACCTTACTTTCCCTGTTTGCTGTGTCTCAGGAGTGCCCTGGAGCCCCCTACCGGTGCTCCTGGGAATTTCAGGCATGCCCTTCAAAGCCAGTATTTGCAATAGTAATGTGAGAATATTATGGAATTCTTGTAATCCTCCTGGAAGGAGATTATTTTTAATATTCATACATTTTATGTTTTTAATAAGGTCTACTGAATTTTTTAAATAAAATAAGCCCAGCTGTCATTTGATGGTATGTATAAAATAAACTCCTGCCCTGGCTGGTGTGGCCCAGTGAATTGAGTGCTGGCCTGAGAACCAAAGGGCTGCCCATTCGATTAGTAGTGGGGGCACAGGCCTGGGTTGCCAGCTAAGGTCCCCAGTGGGGGTGGGGGGCACTCGAGAGGCAACCACACTCATTGATATTTCTCTCCTTCTCTTTCTCCCACCCTTCCCCTCTCTCTAAAAATAAATACATTAATTAACTTAAAAAATAAACTCCTCTGAGCATCAGTATTCTGTTAGCTGGTAGATAGAGCCACCACATAGACTGATGATATTAATATGGAATCTGTAGCAAAACCACAAAGAAGAAAGTAAGATCTTTTGTTTTTTACTCATTCATTCTCTCTCTCCAAGGCATGCGCGCACACACACACTTACATAACTAAAGCCAATTATCATAAATACAAGAAAGAAGGGGTCGGGTGAAGACAAAACACTTTATGTGCTGTGTACAAAACACTTTATGTGCTTGTTTTGTTTTGCTTTTATTTTTGATTCACACGTGTATACCTAAAGGATTCATGGAAACGTGTCTCCCAGCCCAGTGCTGGCATCCCTGCTGGCCTTTTCTCACTCTACAAAAACAAACCGTGTATCTTTTTTGTAATTAATAGCTGACTCAATCCGGTTGCAAATCCTCCAACCCATGGCATTTGTTGCCTTTGCCTTGGAACCCGAGACCTCCTTCAGCAATAGTTAACAGGATTGTACCGCTCAGCCCGTGCCTTCATAAATGTTCATTTTACGGCACAGAATTGAGACGATTTTGCTTTCCGGTGGTTTCCAACTTGGAGAATGTGGGGTGTTTGTGCCACGTGTAAGGAAGCGTCCAGTGGCGTTTGCTTTTGTAGTAGAAGAGAAGCTGAATATGTACTGACTGCAGGCCTTTTTGAATAAAAAATACTCGTGAAGGCAATAACGGAGGCAGAGTATTAACAGTATCGTACTCGTGACACATGCAGCATTCTGATTATTATTAAAACGTTGGTAACAGTCTTACTGCAAACACCCTCTAGCTCAGTGTCAGGAAATAAGTCTTCTGCGTGCGTTAGCCCCTTCATCTTGCTGGTGAATTTGTTGACAGATTGTAATTGGGTCACTGTATTGAAATGCCCCGTGTGAGCTCGAACTGTCTGTGTTGGTTGGCATGACAACCATCGCGGTCGATTAAACATGCTCAGAAATGGAGAAACCGCTTCCCAGAAGATGTTAACTAGGTGGGGGATAGGCAACTGTCTAGAGAATAGCACCATGGACAGAAATCTCTAAGCGTTGCCTTGAATTTGCTGTTTCATATCAATGTATGTCTTACTGAGATAAACATGGTACGTACAAAAGTTTACTTAGATGATTACCAAATGCATTTTTTATTCCGTGTGGATTTCCATAAAAGGGTGTTGAAATAGCCTTTAAATATTAAGTACTCCTTTTTAGAGAAAATGCTACCACGACTTGGAACAAGTATAATGGCTATAAGCGGTCATTTCCATTGAGCACTTTCCCCCTTTCAAGCGTTCTGTGAAGTGCCTGGCAGATGACACGTGCAGATGGCCGAGACTGGCGCGTTGGCACCCAGGCTCTGCCTGTGCCGGCCGCTGTCTCCACGGCCAACCCGGGGGACCGATGACGGAAGGGTGAAGCTCTAGCAGCAGACGGTGCGGCTCCCGGTAGCTGTGCTGCTCTCCTGGATTTCAGCTCCGTTCCTGTGGCTGGTACATGACCAGTCACGATCGATAACATTTGCAGGTAGAAAATGAAAACAAGTGTTTTATCCTCCCAATACATGGCATGTTGGGGGCCATTCGTTTTTTTGTTTTGTTTTGCTTTTATTTTTGATTCACATAAACATTTGTGGTAGGAGGCAAAGAAATAGACTATCTAGCAAGTTGCTTAAATTAGCTGCTTTTCTCTGGCTAATAAAACACTGAAGACAAGATGCAATGGGGATGACAGAGTCACGGATATGGCAATTCAGTTGCGGTGTCCAGGCAGTCGCTGGGTGAGGTACAGGAAGGCAGCATATTTTAATTTTTGTTATTAGCCTGCCCGTGTGAAAATGCAAGTATCGGCTGTAGATTAGTGAATGAACAGAATATGAATAGCCACTACCAAAAAACTATTTTAAATAGGCCAAGGTCATTCCAAAAATCTATTGTTGTTGAAATAAATTTTAAAAACTACCATTCATTGTAACATTTTTGAGAGGAAGAGGTCTTTCAGCTCATCTTCATTCTCCAAAAGGGAATTAACTTCTCCAAAAGGGATTAAGGAGCTAATTAGTGGTAGAACTGGGCCTAAAACCCCGTGGGCTCCTTCCAACGCAGGCTCCGCACGGCACCACCTCGCCTCCCCACCCCTCTCCCATCTCCACTGCGGCCAGACACCGGGGCTTCCTGTTTCCGTGGGCTGTCCAGTTGGCGCCCAGCAAACCAGCACTGTCGGCACCGCGAGCTGCATGCTGGTGTTCCTCGTTTTCTTCCCTCGTCACAGCTTCTTGTCTGGAGTGATGGGCTCCAATTTATTATTTTTTGTGTTAGTTTTTGTTTGTTTTTAATCTTGAGACAGCCATATTAATATTTTTATTATATTTAAATGTCTGATGTTTTCATCAAGAACTGAAGGACAGACAGGGTTAAATATTTACCTATATCGTTGGTTGGTATTTAAAAATCAACTCTGAAAAACAAAATCAATTTCTGAAATTACCCTGTAACATTTTAGATGCGTGCTTCTGTAAAATTTTTATTTTTTGCTATGCAATGATTAACCATAGCATAATCTAGCTTCGGTTTGTTTTAGAACTGACTTTTTAATTGAATTGTCTAGTTTTGAGGACAACAGTATTGTCTTATATTTTCCTTACGATGCTTTGATTAAAGCTTTGTAAGCATTGGACTCCAACGTGTCCCATTGTTTAAGAATCAGTGATCTGTGTGTTTCTGTCCTATAGGTCTGTTATTTCTGTTCGTGAACATGAACTGAATATACCTTAGCAATTTGGAGAGGTTTTTTCTTCTTTGAGAAAAAGCCTGCCTGTTTTTCTCGACTGCGGGATTGGAAATGCATGGTCCCTGCCTTCGTCTGTTTGTTTGCGCCTTCCTGACACGTCTGTGGACCACCTTTGTTTGCATTTTGCTTTGTTTCCGCTCTGCGGACCGTCATCACCCTTTCTCCTCTCCCTTTCTGTCTAAAGCCTCTTCTCTGTTTTCTCCCCTGTTCGCACACCTCCCCCACCCCCTCTGGTTGCTTTGACTAGATTAACACCCGTTAATGAATATCCACAAAGGAGCAAGGGGATTGGGGGGAGAGGAGGAGGAGGGAGAGACTGGACTGGGAAAGTGAGAGCCAGCAGGGAACCTGAGGAGGGTGTGGGCTGGAAAAACGGAGGGGAGGAGAAATCAATAGACAGGAGTTGCTATTTTGCAAATTAAAAATCTCATGACATGGGTTGATTTATTCATTTTTATGTCATTAGTACTTATTTTATTTATTCTCTCATTTTTTTCAGACTCCATTGTATACGCAATGGAATCTGACAAATAACAGGAAAGCATAAAAGAAAAAAAAAACGGCCATTTCTTGCATAGTTATCATGTAAAAATTGACCACGATTAGACTTTCTGGTGTGTGCCCTTCTATTTCTACTTTTATTTCCAATGACAGTTGACATTTCACGTAATTTTATTTTAGTTTCAGGTGGACAGCGGGGTGGTTAGACATCTATATAATTTAGAAAGTGCTCCCCTCGGTCAGTCTAGCCCCTCCCCACCAGCACACAGTTATCACAACGTCCTTGACCACGTTCCTCATGCTGCACTTGACGTCCTCGTGACGATTTGGTGACCTAACATGTACTCAGGATATTTTTTCACTCTTCAGTGGACTGATGGATCCATTCTTTCATTCCACATTTGACAAACATATAATGACCACCTACTCTGTGCCAGCTCTAATTAAATTGCTTGGGCTAAAACAATAAAAACACACAAAGACCCAAAGCCCCGGCCTTCCTGGAGCCTACATCCTAGTGGATAAAAACTTTGTATTGTTTATGAATATCCTTCTTTCTGAAGTGAGAGCAAGAAGAAAAGAGTTTTCACAGAAAATTACGTCCTGCATAGAGTAGATCTGTTTGCCTGGGAAGAATGACAGCCAGTAAGGAATTTCCTGCCTGGGTTCAGAATTTGGGGGGAACCTCTGCATCGAAATTCTGTGCTGGTAAGTGATCAACATGATATTAATTATTGACCTAAAGGTGTTTGCACAATTAGAAGGGACCCCAAGTAGAGATTGAAAGAAAACATTGTAGAAAGAAGCTGAAAATAGCAACAAGAGGGTTAGATTGCCAGAAAGAACGTATTGTGTCCTTGAAGAAAGAGAAGTCACAGAGGAAGAAGTGGCCAAACGGTACTGCATGCTCCTGAAAGTCCAGTAAGAGAATGCGGTCAAGGCCAATGCTGGTGAGGGCAGTTGAAGATGTGAGCAGATCTTTCAGCCCCGTTTCTCTGTGGCCGGTGCCATATTCAATATATTACTGAAGCTTTAAGACACAGTATTGTACTACTGGGTCTGCCACGTCTACGAGAGGGAGGTCATTTTTGACATATGTTGTTGGTCTTCAACATGGTAAGGGTTAGAATGTGCTTTTATTTCAAGGGCAAAGACTCAGAGGATTGGGAGAACCATTTCAATAGGAAACGAAAGGAAGAAATCATCAAATTGCAGGCTGATGGGAGACTGGTAGAGGACACCAGTTTGGGGACATGCTGAGGTCCACGGAGTGACAGGAAAGGTCAGCAAACACTCTGAAAGATGGCCACAGATCCTTTCCGTCCCCATTTAGGTAACAACGTGACTTGCTTCTTGAACCTCAAGAAGGAAGCTTTGTGCAAGTCTCGTTGGTTGTGTTTGGGCGTATATTTTCCAGGGGAGGAAGCACAGTGGTGGTGCACCCATTCTGGAGGTCCGTGCAGGACGCTCGGGAGGATCAGCAACCAGAGGTTGGTGGTGACACAGGCCGGACCAAGACAAAGGCTACGTTTCGGAAGGATTCAAGTGACTCAAGGGAACAGGGGGAGGAAAAAGGGACGGCACATGTTGTCTCTAGGCCAAAAGAAATAGCTAGCACTTCCCTCTGTTAAACAGTTGTCTTCACAATAACAGTCCAGCACATCTGGGAGACATCACTGTTTTCTGATGAAGATTAAGAATATCCACAGTACGACGCTGAGATGCCTTGGCCGCGGGTTGGAAACCGCTGGCTAACACTGCGCTTCCTCGTGCCTCGTTCTTTTCGTACCAGAGCGTATACTGTCACCTACCACGATTGCTAACGGAGTTTTCTGTCCTTGTTTGACTGCGCCTGCCAAGCACCCGAGGAGAGGACCCCGTCTTTCTGGTTCATGACTGTGTCCACCCCCACCGGCACAGTGACTGGCTTGTGACAGGTGTTCCATAGCTAGTTGTTGAATTAATCCAGATTATGAGTGGGTTCATCCTGGGAGTCTTAATAAGCAATGCTGGTTTATAGACAATGCTGATTGATCCGCTTGCATTTTTCAAACTGTAAACTAGTTTCTGGCTTGTTCTTTTAGTGGAGACATCTTAATGGTCTCGGTAAATTTTGTTGACAATATGTGAGTAGAATGAATGCAAGTGCTAAAAAAATGCTTTTACAGTTCTGCATAAGAGAAAGCACGTTAGGTGAATAATCAGTTTGGGCACACTTTTACGGGAGTTCTGGTAGATATGAGAATAATAATGATGAGAATAGTTCAAATTCACATAGTGCATGTAACTCATTTTATTCCCCAAACAGCGGTAGGAGGTATGAAGCAGAACAAGCTACCCCCAGAGTCAGTGGGCTGAGATGACATTGATTTTTGTCTCTCACAGTTAGGTGGGTTTTACGATTCATTCTTCCACACCATGTGGCATTGGCTGCCAGACACGGGGACGTCAGTGGTCAGGTGGGGACTTGACTGGGCTGCAGTGTCCCGGAGGGCTCAGTTGATGCTGGCAGTTAATCTTGAGCTCAGCTGAAACTGAGCCAGTGCATGTTCAGTGTGGCCTCTGTGTGGGACTGGGGACATCGCCGCACAGTGGCTGGATTCTGAGAGGGAGCCTCCCGAGAACAAGTGACCTCAGAGACCGAGGAGATTGGTTGTCGGAAGGATTCTCATGATGGAGCCCCCGACATCTGAGAACTCCCTACCCCCTTGTCTTTGTGAAGGCACCAGCCCAGACTGAAGGGGAGGGGAGGAGCCCCTCTTCTGCGCATGAGAGGTGGCATACACAAGAAGTGGGGGGGCCCAACTAGCCGTCCTTGATTGCTCATGTAGCTGCTGTTTTCCTTCTCATTTTAGAAACGAGGAGTTTCCGATGGGTTCACGGAGAAGTGGGCAACTTAGTTTTGTGGGGGATAAAAAATATGAATACTTTTCCTCCCACCTTCTAATCGCTTCTGGTTGGGCCAATGACCAAATTAACACACACAGGTTAATGGGAGAAAATCAAAATTTAATACATGCACATGGAGAACTCACCTAGATGTGATAAATCCATGAAAACTCCAAAAACAATGAGGAACCATGCGGTATATAAGACATGTTAGACAAAGGAGAAGGGTGGGTAATGTGTGCCTAGATTTCAGAAGTGAGAGCGGGCAACTCAGAGGCAGTTGAGGAAGATCGGACACGCGTGGCAAGAAAATCCTTGCTGGGTGACTTGGAGACGAAGGGACACGGGTGTCTAGCTACCAGGCAGCAGCCTGAGTCCATTTATTTACTGTACTTCATTCAAATCTGGCTCTGACAGCATCCTAAGATCTTTGTCCTGAGGCGGGTTTCAGTCTGAGTCTCTTGGGCAGGAAAGGAGGGAGGGTCAAAGGTTCTGAGTCCTTTGTTTCTTGATAAACAGTTAAAAATCAATACCCAACAAAGCAGCTTTAGGGTGGCAGGTGTTTGTTCCTGGCAGTTTCCCCATGATAAATGCGGCGGCCAGGTCTCACCCTCAGGGACCCGACTCCCAGAGCCTGCCTCCGTCCTCCCGACCTCGCCGGCCTCCCCTCCGGCCATGCTGTTCACGGAGGCAACAGCAATAATGGCCGTACCCGCGCAATGCTGTGTTCTGGCACGGTTTACTGGAGTTCACGGGGATCGTTTTCTTCACTCATGGCATGAATTTTTTTTCTTCAGTGGTTTAATTTGGAAGTAACTTTACATTTGCAAAAGCATGACAAAGGTAGCACAGAAAGTTCCGATGTAACTTCACCAAGGTTGCCCTCATGCTCACCTAACCATGGTACATTTACCAAAACCTAGATGCTAACGTGGATACCGTGCTGTGTAATTAACTACAGACTTTGTTGGACTGTGGAATGTTGTTTAGAAAGGTCATTTAATGCTCTAGAATCCAGTCCAGGAAACCAAGTTTCCTTTAGGCAGAGCCCTCAGCTTCCTCTAATGTGTGACAGTTCCTCCATTTTTGTTTGTTTGTTTGTTTGACTTGACCTTGACACTTTTGACCAGTACTGGTCAAGCATTTGGAAGACTTTCCCTCATTTTATGTTTGTCTGAAATTTCCTCCTGATCGGCCTGAGTTGTGGGTTTGGAGGGAGGCCACCAGAACGGTGACATCGACGTCGGTCAGTGGGTCCAGGTGCTGTCCCCGGGGTCCTTCGCTGTGATGTGGCCGTTCTTCCCTCTCCAGACTGGTCTTTGTTAGGAGTGAGTCATTGATTCCATCCTGTTTGGAATGCTCCACTTGAGCACCACCTCCTGGGGGTGACATCACGGCAAAACCGCCACCCGCCTTAGTATTTCCAGGGCTCCTCTGAGGCTATGCAAATATGAGGCCGCTCGTAGAATGAATTCGAACCTCTCTGGATCAATCCTGATTGTTCTCCTTGGATCTGAACGTGTTGTATATTTCTCTATTTTCATCAGAAATTTGAAACATCTTTTTGACTTCAATATTGAAATTTTGGTACTTGTTGAAGAAGAACGTATGGATATGAGGAAAATTTTGTGAATCATACATTATATATATATATATATATATATATATATATATATATATAATTTTGTGAGCCACTCCTCAGGCTCACAAATGCTGGTGAGGACAGTTTTTACCTGAATTATTGGCTGGCAAATAACAGGCTTTTAAACAATTCATGAATTCTATTTCAATTGTATAATCAATATAATAATATTTATGTTATATGCATAATCCTGTAGTGCTTTATATTTTATTACTATATAATAATTCTACTAAAATATTTATATAATTACATAATGATGTTCTGTTACATATAATAGTTATGTTATATTTTACATGTAATCATTTATGTAATCATTATTTTATATATCAATGAGAAATAATTATTAGGCAATTATAGTCAATGATGTCATATTAAGTGGGAAAAAATGGAAGACTCTCTACAAGGAAATCTCTGTGGTGTTCAATTTCTTTCTACTCTGTCATCATTTTACGTCTGTACTTGGAGAAGCACAAGAGAACTGGACTACTGGATAAACGTCAGTGACAGGCGTCAAACGCATTTCAAATGCTACCCTAAGACTCATGGTCCATGTCATATTTCCAGCCTAGACGAAATGCTTCCTGGTACTTTCAGATAACTGTTCCCCTAGGAAACCGGTCCCACAGACAGCAGAGTTCCGGGGGCCTGGCCTGCTCTCCCTCTGGGGAAGCCCTGGCCTCTGTGCGTGGGGCGCACACACTGGAGCTGGGGCGGGAAGCAGGGCAAGCCCAGCAGGTGACGCAGATCTCTGCTCCTTTCCCTCCTGAAGTGAACGAAAGGTAAATAAGCAAATGTGGAAAGGAAGTAGTTTACCTGCTTGCTGCTCTGTACACACCAAATGGCTGAAAGACATTCTCCAAAGGGTCACACTGTGCCTTTTGAGGTAGTTCTAGTTCATGTGTGAAGTCTATGAGGCAAACATGATTGCTGTGGTATAATACGAAGAACTTAAAAAATGTTTCATTAGTTATTCTTCACCATTTCCCTACATCAGAATGAGATCTGTTCTTCTCTAAGGAAATTGAGTAACTCGTGTGGTCTTCATCATCTACGGAAAGTATATTGACATAATATTGAATTCTAATAACATTGACTAGAAGGCTTAAGATTTGTTACAAAGCAGAATTCAACTGAGTAAAAGTCAAAGACCTGTATTCAAGCATTCGTGAACCGGGCAGCGGGTCATCTAGCAGCTGGAAAGGAGTCTGGAAAACGAAAGGCTTTTCTAGGCAGAAGCGGGCAGGCTAAGGAAGTTCCTAGCACAGATGGATTGTTCCAGGCAAGGTCACTTTCTCTGGGGATGGGAGGGGTCTGCCAGGTAGATGACCTCCCCGTGCTGACCAGGCGACCCCAGACTGACTGGGGACAGGCGGAGTTCCTGGGAGAGGCTGGAACTGCAGTCCGGTCGGGAGGTGAGTCCTGGTTTGCTGACGTGGGGCTTGGCTCAAGTGACTTCATCTTGAGCCTGTTGGTTTTCTTTTTTTTTAACAGATTATATAATATTTAACATATTCATTTATGTTAATATTATAGGCCATTAGAAAATTAATTATATGTAAAGTTTGCAATGTTCTGATATTTTTCAAATAAACATTGCCTTTGTTACTAATTATGAAAATATGAAATTATATGAAAATTATGTAAAATATGAAGCTAACTCTGTAACTCATATATAGCATACTCACAGAGTCACATAGAGGAAATATGTATGATATTTTTTGTACTAATTTAATAAAGAGGAGACTGTTCCCTCTCCCATAATTGCATGATACATAGAGAAATAACTTCATGTGTAGGGTAAATTGATGAAAAAATAGATTCTTTATGCAGATGATTGAGTGCCTATGTGATACAGACTAAGATATGGAATTATATTTATTATATATTCAGTATTAGGTGGTACCCATTTGCAAAGACCCTGAAAGACTGAGTGTTTTTATTCATAAAGACAAGTAAACGAATTTAAACCTATGATCTTCACCATCTCTAGCTAGTATAGTAGGCCAATTATCGAATCTAGTCCCCCTAAGCTAGGCTAATAATTGCCCAAACTGGAATTAAAGCCCAGTCTTATTTAGCTCTAAAGACTCTGTTTCCATAACAACAGCTTGCCTCTCTACCTTGCGTTCACTGCTCCTCCTCCGTGCTGTGCTCTTCCCCCACCCATGCGTCCACAGAGGTTGCAAAGTCTAAATTTAAATTGGGGATGCATAAAGGTTGTCATTAAACATGGACACGGTCTTCGTTTCTTTCTCTTTGGAGGACTTGCCCTCTAGAACTTGAGCTGGGTGACTAGGCCTTGACAGCGTGGTCTGCAGACCTTTGTCACCAGCGGGTCTGTCATTTCAGTGCATGGGTTCGTATTTTCCCTTTGTTCCTGGGGCCTCCACTTGCTCCGCATACCTATTCCCTTGTTTATATTAAAAGATATTAGAGGATTAAGAAATCAAGGTAGGGGGTGCATATATCACATGTAAGTGTGAAATTGCACGGTAACCTTCAGCAGGGAGAAGAAAATCTGGTGAGGAAATTAAATACATAAGAAAACAAAACATCATTTTGGTGGGGATTCTCGCTCCGCCTCTTCCTGCAATTGACTGCCCAGGGCAGCTTCTCGGCCGCAAACCCTTGTCATGCTTCCAAGGTCAGTGCTGAATACTTTAGGGACTGAGTCAGTTAAATGAGGCTCAGAGACCCCGGCACCCCTGACTTTTTGGGCCGCAGCTCAAGTTTTGACATCATGAATCAGCACAGTTTGCTCTCTCAGAGTCTGAGTTTCTTTCGCTCCTTCCACACGGCCCCCTCCCCCAGAGGTTGGCTGGGCCTTTGTCTGGGAGCCAAGAGGCAAGGCACATTCGCTCTTACTGCGCGTGACATGAAAAAGGCAGTGAACCTAATTCTCCATAAAATTTACATATAAATTGATTTCACCCAGGGGCTGTGTCAGTTTAAAACTGGGCACTTTCAGGGCAGACACGTAGCATAGTGCTTAGTATAATATTGAATTGAAAATCTTATCTAAGAAAGTGGTGTTTAGGTTCATGCCATAGATCTCTTTTTGAAAAAGCCTTTTATCATCCGTGTTATCTCATTTGTTTTTTTCTTTAAAAATACGTGTCTCAACTTCTCATGATTTTCATGGTAATTATCACACCACGAAGTAATAGAGGCACCAGGTATTTTGTGTCTTTGGCTTTGTATAACCTGCTTTCTGTGAACATAGTAACAACTGTCCAGGGTCTTTCGACAGCTGTACTTTTTTCTCAAGCTCTCCTCTCTGGTGTCCAGTCCCTTGTCAGTCTGTACGGAATAAAATGTAACTCTCTCTGCTTTCATCCTGAGGGCCGACTGACTGATTTACAACTCAGGGTTTCACAGCATGTTGATTCAAGGTAGTTAAAAAAAAGACTGACTTTGTTTGCATAAAGTATTAATAGGCTTTTCTGAAGATAGTGGGTTATGTTTGGGAATGTAATTCGTGTATGACTGGCTTTATAATAGTTTGTATTCTTTTTTATATAATCGGTCATTTTCTTGATTTCTCTTTTTTAACTGGTTGGAAGTTCAGTAGAGAGTGCCCGAATGTCCTTAGAGGAATGCCCGAGCCTGGTGTTTGGGAAGGAACAGTCCTGGTTTTCCTCTGCTGTGTCCAATTTTCTCCACCTGATTTTGAAACACAAAACATTTGACAGAGGGTGGGAGAGAATGAGCAATTACTAACAGACAATGGAAATGGAAAAATCTAAAGATTTTAGTAAAATCTTGAAAGTGTATGCTGGTCAAAAAAGTCCCCACTTCCCCGTTTGGGGCATAACTTTGGAGAAATGCCAGCACAGAAGTGTTCGTTGTTTCCTCCTTGTTCTTAGAAACACATGAAACAGTGTCTTTTCCCATCTGTGCCCTTCAGTGGCTGCAATATACCAAGCGCACTCCTGAATGAGTCGAAATGCTTCAGGTTTTTTAAATTTTGTGAAGTCGATCTCGTTTAATACAACTGCAGATACTTGGTGACACCACCTTTATGTGGCTTTCCAGAGTTCTAGACCAACTAACCACGAAGACTTGTAAGGTTTCGGCCAAACGCTAAAACTGATGTGAGTGTGAGCCTCCTCCACCGATTTACACACTCACACACTAGATGGAGAATAAAAACATTAGCCCCACATGGATCTGCTCACTGTACTTCTTGGTTCTATTTTTCCACCCACAAGAAATGTGATTTGGCCACAATTTGGAAATCTTTCAGTAAACTGAAAAACAAAAACTATTTTATGGAGTTCTTAACTAAAACAATGAATAAATAAACCAAATTTAACCTATTATTAAGTGTTTGAGAATGTATTTTTATATATCAGTTTTATAAATTCAGAGATAGAAAATAACTCCATTTTACATGTCTTGTTTTT
This sequence comes from Carollia perspicillata, assembly GCA_004027735.1. Taxonomy (NCBI): domain Eukaryota; kingdom Metazoa; phylum Chordata; class Mammalia; order Chiroptera; family Phyllostomidae; genus Carollia; species Carollia perspicillata. The sequence continues at coordinate 13,809 of PVKM010036364.1, forward strand.
AGTGATTTGTCAGTTGTTTCCTCTTAAGAAATTCCCTTTATCAAACACCATGGTTTTTTCACCAACTGATGGTGGTTTAACGACCCAGGGTTGACATCAGCATTGCGTCCTTGTCCTATTTATTGTCCTGGTGTTATGGGGAGCGTGTCGTTGTTTATGATACTTGGCCCTTTGGGCGGTGCCAACTCATGGTGGTGCTTTAATCTAAAAAGTCAAGTGCCTGATTGTGCTCAGTTTCTCTTCGGAATTTCTGTATGGTTGGATTCTATGCCAAAACAAAATATCAGTTTGCAGGGTTTTTTTTAGTTAATTAGAAGGGCTTTCTTTTCTGCCTGTGTTAATGTCCCCATTCTGTGAACATATATTTCAAATACTTCAGCGGATGTAGAGTGGATGGGGGGGTGACATACCATTTGAAGCATCTAGATTTTATGTGGATAAACTTACTGATGCGTTTAAGGAGTTACCAGGGTGAGTTCCGTTCGATGCTGTGTTAGTAGCTCAGTGGGCAGCTGCTGGCCGCTCAGGAACTTTGGGAACAGGGGAAAGAGCACCGAGAGGAACTCAAACGCAAACCCTTCCCCGCGGGCTCCGTCAGCACTGATGGCGTCACAGTGTCACCGAGCGGCCGTCTAAACCGCAGCGGCGATGTGAACAGAAGTCTGGTCTGCAAGCCCTGACCGCCTCCTTTACGGACACCAGACAACTGGGATTTCCGATTTTGCTGGTGAACTTCAAGCTGTGTCGGGCAACAAACTCATTAGATCTGGATTTCATTAACTTCATATGTGGATTAAAGAAATAATTAAGGGAATTGTATTTACCCCGTTCCAGTTGATTTATGGTCAGGGATTTATCTTTAAAGATTTTTATGAAATGGTCTCTCATTTTGGTGTTGGTATTTTGCATATGGAAAATTTTCCTTTCTATTTTTAAATGGGAAGGCTTTGATCTCCACCCTCTGGAGGATGGAATTAGAGCTCAGGCGGCCCTTTGTCTGGAGATGACTGTTGCATTTCTAGCTATTCTG
>PVKM010036365.1:0-14830 GCA_004027735.1 Carollia perspicillata
TCATAAAACAAAAAATCTCCCCCCACACGGGTTATCATCATAGACAAATGATTTGTGTTCACCTGTCTTACCAGTGGGCATCATCTAATCCACCGAGGGCCTGAATACGACAAAAAGGGGGAAGAAAAGCAACTCTGTTTTCTGTTGGAGCTGAGACATCCATCTTTTGCCCCCTTGGGCTTTCCGACTCTGACCAGGACCAACACCATCACGCTCCACCACCCACACCCCCTGCCTCGGGCCCTCAGGCTGGCACCGAATCACACCACTGGCTTCCCTGGTCCTCCAGCTTGGAGGGGGCACATTGTGGAACTTCTCGGCATCCATAAACAGCATGAGCCAGTTCCTACAATATATATAAATATTCATATCTACGTGCTGTTTCTCTGGAGAGCCCTCACTAACACTCTGAGTGAAAGAATGGGCGAGCAGAACATTTAGTCTCCGGTGGGGTACTCCCGGAAACATGCTGGCCCTGGAGACACACAAACACGTGTGTCTAACTGGGGATTAGAGTCGGACACACACACAGGTGCTGACAGCGCAGAACTGTGCTGCGGCGCGGGGGCCGTGCAAACGTCTCCGGGAATCCCACTCCGTCTGTGGCTCGTCCTGAGCAAAATTCCAGTCGCCGTTCTGCCCTTTTTTGCTTTGTGATCTTAAATACTTTATTGTCTTCAGTCGCTCTACCTCATTTCCTGCATCGATAATAGGACACTCTACCAGGGTGCCATAGAGTCATATCAGCTAAATGTGCTGCTGCCGAGGAAATAAGTGTTATGCACGGCTTGCTTGGAACTGTATTTTCTGAGAAAAAAACAGGATTATTCCTAAAACAAATGACATAATTAAATGCAAGTATGTGACCAGAGCCCAAAGTGCTGACAGCTTACATTTACAGAAATTCAATATTTTAAAGTAATTCCTGTATCAACCATTACTCAGCCGTATTGATATAAAATATAGAGGAATTAGAGTGATCATAAGCAGAAGTAATCAAAACCTTACCCCAATACACTTACACTGCAGTTGCTGTGGCAACCCACAACTTTTCTTTTCCTGCATTGTGTGCGCCTCGAAGCCACAACACATCTCGGCAAATGACAGTATAGCAGCCCCAGGCCTGAGTACGATCGTTAATAACCCGTCTTGCTGAATTGTATTTTCAGTTGCATTTGCTCACTATTGTGGAAGGAAATAATAAAGCACTACAGTTCCTGGAAAATACGGCCTGACTTTATTTTTAGTGCAAAGGGTCAGAATTTCATTCTTCTGAAAAGGGTACTGAAGTGCACTCAGAATAAGCAACAAATGTGGACTTAAATACAGGCCACTATCGGGTAGCTTCCTAGTACCAAACTTAATTAAGTTAATTAAATGGTAATTGATGATTTTTAAATCTTAAAATATACCAGGACGGTGGCCTTGCCACTTATTGATGTGATTTTGTGTTCAGGTCACTATGCCAGGATCATAGGAGCTAAAAATATAATATGAATTATATTATTTTTAAATAAAAAATTGTATTGTAGCACAATATACATATACACAGAAAGATACACAAGTCGCAAGTGTGCGAGCTCAACAAATTTTCACAAATGAACATTGTGCAACACCCACTTGGATCAAAATACAGAACATTACTACTACCCTTGTAGCTTGTTTCCAGTTTGGGCTAATAGAAATGGTAATGCTGCCACCATTTTTGTACATGTCTTTTGGAGACCATAGTTCCATCCTCCAGGTTACAAATGCTGGTGCAAAGGCCATGCATGTGTCCGGCTTTAGTAGATACTGCCAGAGAGGTTTCCGGAGTTGCACCCATCTGCATTCCTGATGCTCCACGTCCCTGTCAGCTCTTGGTATTATCTGTCATTTACACTTTAGTCATTCTAGTAGGCATGTGGTTATATTGCCTTGCACTTCTATTTTCTCCATTTCCATGGGGAATAATATAGTTGTGCATGTTTTCCACAGTTTATGGGCTAATCAGATACCCCTTTTTGGAGAAGTCTATCCAAGCCCTATGTCCATTTTTCTAAGGTAAGTCTTTTGCATATTGATTTGGAGGAATTATTTACATATCTGGGACATAAATCAGGTAGACGTATTGAAAATATCTTCTTCCACTTTGTAGTTTCTGATCATTTTCTTCATCTGTTTTTGACAACGTGTTCTTAAGTTTAATGTATCCCAATTAATCATTAGTTTTCTTCTATGGTTAATGCTTTTTTGTGTCCTAGTTAAGAAATACTTGCCTGACTCAAAGTCAACCAGGTATTCTTTTGTTTTCCTTTACAAGCTTTGTTGTTTTCTCTTTCATGTTTAGATCTACATGACATTTGAAATTAATTTTTAGGAGATTTTATTTATTTATTTTCAGTGGGGAAGGGAAGGAGAAAGAGAGGGAGAGAAGCATCAGTGTGTGGTTGTCTCTCATGCAGCCCCCACTGGGGACCTGGCCTGCAACTCAGGCATGTGCCCTGACTGGGAATTGAACCAGCAACCCCTGGCTTCGCAGGCTGGCACCCAACCCACTGAGCCACACGAGCCAGCGCTGAAATTAACTTTTTAGTGCAGTGTGCAATATGCACCAAGATTTGTTTTCATATTGATAACCTATTTACCCACTCCATTTAGTGAAAAGAACATCTTTTCTAAAGACAGACCTCCACGAGAAGGCACATTCAGAAAACATGTCTTTAAAAGCAGAATTGTATATAATTATGTGGCAAATTTGGAATGTTCTAGATTGCCAATTAGATAGCATAAACAATTAATTTGTCTTTGTACTAGAGGCTAGGAAAGTTTTAATGTGAAGAGCAAAACAGTAAATATTTTAGGCTTACATCGTTTCTACAACTGCTCACTGTTGTTACCGTGAGCTGCTGTATCACGGAAGGAGCCACAGACAACACCTAAATGAATGGCCACGGTTGCCGTCCAGCCAAACTTTCTTTACAAAAACAGGTGGAAGGCTGGATTTAGCCTGATGGAAGTCTGGATTTTGCTAACTCAAGCTCTAGATTGTCACCAGATTATCAAATAATTACATACTTCTCGTTTTCCTTGCATCAGGGAAAGCCCAGATATAGAGATAGGCTGCCGGCAGACCGAGGCCCGATCCTGCTTGGGGACGGTTCGCAGGACCCGGTGCAGACTCACCCAGTCTCAGCTCCCTCAGCTCTTTCCTGAGCACCTGTGTCAAAACCGACTGCGTCATCCCGAACTGGCCCAGTGAATTCTCCCCAGGCAGTCATGCAGTAGGAGTCTCTGGAAAGATTTGGAAGGATCGATCATGTAGTTCCCTGCGATGAGACGGAACGAACTTCTTCAAGGACCTGATTGGAACGTTGCCCCAGTGGACACCCCCAGCGGGACCTGGAGATCAGGAAAACTTGCACGCAGGACCAGAAACACCGCTGTGTCCCCTGCTCCAGCGCAGACAAGCTGTGTCCTCCATGTATGTTTAAAAAGACTGTATCCTCGCCCTCTGCCAAAGGCCTGTTTCTGTCAATCACTTCACAAGCCCTTAGAACAGCTACACTCCTGGTTACAGAGGACGACCTTCATTGTAAGTGAACATCAGAAACTGGTCTAAGCCAAACACCAATCACAAGGAAAAACCATGTGCAGTCCAAGGGGAAAACATTCTCCCCTTCTGAAAATGTTCTTCATGCATGCTTGATATGACATCCCCAGGTAAACACAGTCCGTTTGTTATGGGTCTAAATAGAAAAGTGAAGTTGTCAACGCATTTTGCTAAGGGTTTTAGGCTTCGGCCTCCCTCATGGAATAGTCAAATTTCCATTTGTAATTTATGTATTTTAATTAACCATCATCATTTGTAAAGAATGGGTTAAAGTATCATGAGAAGTAAATCAAATTTCCCTTAGGTAGTTGCTTAATCAAACCAAGAGATCACAGCAGTGGACCTGTCGGCGACCTCTGAGCATTCTCCTAAGTCTTCTCTGAGTTCCTCAGGTACACACAGTTGTTTGAAACAAAGGTTGTTCCCTGCATGCAAACAAGGCCAACACACTGTTCCCAGACAATTTGGAATTTGGACCAAGGGCTTTTAGCCTGGAGTGGCTGCCCTCTTGAATAGAGGAGGTGAAAACTCAGGAGCTGCTATTTGCACTTACTTCCCTCCTGTGGACAGAAGCACAGAGCCAGCTGAGCCACAGTGAAGCAGCAGCAAGTGTGGGGGCGTGGGCTGCGTGCAGAGGGCCCTCCAGTCTGTTCCTGCAGCCCAGTTCCGGCCAGCCTGAGTCTGGGAGACACAAAGTTACTCCGTAAACCAATTCCCTTTCTTTCAAGCTAGCCAAAGGGGGATTTCCAGTACACATCAGTAAAATATTTCTAACTGACACATTATCTAGTTCACACTTCTCATTACACAGGAAAAGAAACGGAAGTCTGGGGATGATGAATGATGTGCTCAAGGACCCCGTTTTCAGTGACACAGCTGTGGTCAGGATCTCACCATCTCCTGCTCCCTCTTTGGTGGACTTTTCACCAGGTGGTGCTAGATAGACATTTAGTGAATGAACGAATGACTCCATTCGTTAACCCACTACGAATCTCAACTCATTCGCTCTTTTCTAATGGGCTTGCCGTCTTCGTTTGGTCTGAATAGGCAACATAACTGTCCCTGGGGAACTTCGCAGAAGAGGAACACCCAACTTTGGTTGTGCTTCTCCCGCTCAAGCAGTCTGAGCTGCCTAGGAAAAGTGTATGTGATGAAGTGGATTTGTGCATTGCCCAGAGGCCCTCGCCCCTGGGAGTGCTGGGGACTGGAGGTGCACCCTGAAGGGCTTGCCTCACTGAGGTTATCATGCCTTTTCCGAGGGTTCGGCCTGCCCTCCGTGGAAAAAAGCGGGGCCCTTGCCTCAGTTCAGCACAATCCGGAAGGCCATTTAGCTCCAAGGCCTCGTCTGCAGCTGTACCGCAGCTGCACCACTCCTTCTGCCCAGCCACTGCTCCCTCCCTCACAGCGCTTATTCCGGAGCGCCCCCCTAGTTTAAACCTCCTACATGCAAACCTCTATCTCCAAGTCTGTTTTTCTGCAAATCTTACCTAAGACAGTAGCTCTTTCACTTTGTTGCCAAAGTAAAAGATAAGAGGAAGAAAAAGAGCTACCTAGAACAGTTTGTGGCAGAGAGCTTGCTCCCCCAGTTCTCCTGCCTACAAAGTCCTATTTTGGCTTTCTATTTTTTTTTAAATGGTGTTAGGTGTGAGTTATTTTATATGTTTACTTCTCCAAGAGTTAAAAAGCACGTCATCTATTTATTGTAGTTTACAAGCCACTTTCTAATAAATTACTTTCATATTCTTAAAACTCTGTTTAATCCCTAAAATAGCACGAATCACACCCAAATCGTCCACTTCCTTGCTGGTCTTCCCTGCCAGGCCGTTGGTCCTTGACTCTCCAGCACCTCTGTGAGACGGACCCGGGCAGTCCAGTTAATGTCGACTGAGCAAACGGAGAGACTGCATGCAGCCGGCATTAGGAAAAAGATGACAAACAGGAAAAAACCTCAGCTGAAGGCCCAAATCACATTCTTTCGGGTAGATTTCTTATACTCAGAAGTCTTCAGATATTAAGAGTGGATGGCTGGAAAGACACTTTGAAATCTTGTATATTTTTTTCCCCTGTAAGTGTCAGTTTCTGGAGTTTGGAGTCTGGCAACGTGTGGACCAAGCTGACATCGGCCTGTTCCCCCAGCAAAGTGCTGGGTAAGGTTCCCTTTACATTTCCTCTGACTTTGATTTTGAAAACTTCAAAACTAAGGGAAAGTTGAAAGTCTGTAAAAAAAAAAAAGCATTGAAACCTTTTTTTTTCCCTTTCTCTCTTGGAGTGTCTTCATGAACTTACGGGTTGTTTTATTTTTTGTGTAATGTGTTAGCCCATTACAGTTATTACTTTTGATGTATAAGTAGCTCCAAACGTGATCAGTACGAATCCCTTCGATCTCGCTCCTGTGTCCTTTTAAGAAGACGACCCCCTTAGTCTTTCAGCGAGGCTTTGCATTCTGGCCTGCCCTACAAGGCTGAGCTCACCAGACCAGAAAGCAAACTCCCACAGGCCGGAATGAAGCGATCTGAAAGCCAACTCAGAGTGAAGCTAGAGGCCGACGCGGAGATGGTCCAGGAGGCTGTGAGGAACCTGAACACAGACCGTTTATACAGCTAGGGACTTAGCCAGCTCTCACATATCAACAGGTGATGAGTCCCCGGCCTCGGGTATAGCAGGAAGTAGAACTGCATCTGTTCTTGTTTTGTTCCCTTTTTAGATTCCACATGAGGCCATCCGATATTTGTCTCTTTCTGTCTGACTTATTTCACTAAGTTCGATGCCCTCCAGGTCCACCCATGTAGTCACAAATGGCAAGATTTCCTTCTTTTTTATGGCTGAATAATATTCCACTGCATGCATATGTGTGTGTGTGGCACAGTTTCTTTATCCACTCCCCCACTGATGGACACTCAGGTTGCTTCCATATGCTGGCTATTGTAAACAATGCTGCAGTGGATATGGGGGTGCACATGACTTCTCCAGTTCCTGTTTTCAGTACCTTTGGCTGAGTACCAGCAGTAGAATCTCTGGGTCATATGGTCACTCTATTCCTAATTTTTAAAGGGGACTCCACACTGTCTTCCATAGTGGCCGAACCAATTTATGTTCCTATCAACAGTGCACGAGGATTCCCATTTCTCCACATCCCCTCCAGCACTTAGTTCAGATCTTTTTTGATAACGGACATTCTAACAGGTGTGAAACGATATCTCTTTGTGGTTTTGATTTGCATTTCCCTGCTTATTACTGGTGTTCAGCACCTTTTCATGTCTGTTTGCCATCTGTATGTCCTCTTTGGAAAACTGTGTTCAGATCCTCAGCCTACATTTTTTTTTTTTAATTTTTAAAGATTGTATTTACTTATGTTTAGAGAGAGGGGAAGAAAGGGAGAAAGAGAGGGAGAGACACAGCAATGTGTGGCTGCCTCTCACACATCCCGTACTGGGGACCTGGCCCACAACCCAGGCGCGTGCCCTGACTGGGAATCGAGCTGGCGACCCTTTGGTTTGCAGGCAGACGTTCAATCCACTGGGCCACACCAGCCAGGGCCTCAGCCTACTTTTAAAGTAGATTGTGTATTATTATTATTCTTATCATTGATTTGCATGACTTCTTCATATATTTTGGTTATTAACACCGTATCAGATACATGATGTGCAAACATTTCCTCCCATTCTCCAAGTTGCCTTTTCATTTTGTCGATAGTTTCCTTTGCTGTATAATCTAAATAAGTCTTGGTATGGATAAATGCCTTAATTTCTCTTAGGCAAATCCTAGGAGTGGCAAGTCCAATATATGGGAAGTATATGTTTAGCTTTTTAAAAAACTGCCGAGCAGTTTTCCAAAGTTGTTCTGCCATTTTTTCATCCTTGCCAACCCTTGGTATGGTCACACTCTAACTTTAGGTATGTAGTAGCATTTCATACCTTTCAATTTCCAGTGACTAATGATGTTGAGTTCTTATTTCCCATTTGTATATCTTTCTCAATAAAGTGTTCAAATATTTATCTATTTAAAAAAGTGAGTTATTTTATTATTATTAAAAGTTCTTTATATATTCTAGATAAAAGTTCTTTATCAGTTTATGATTTGTAAACATTTTCTCCCAGTCTATAGCTTGTCTTTTCATTAGCAGTTATCTTTTGCAAAGGTTTTTAATTTTGATAAAGCCTAGTTTATTAATTTTTTCTTTTATGGATTTGGTTTTTGGTGCCATATCTAAGAGGTCTTTGCCTAACCCAAAGTCACAAAGATTTTCTACTATTACTTCAAAAAGTTTTACAGTTTTTAAGTTTTACATTTAGGTCTGTGATCAATATTGACTTAATTTTTGTCTATGGTATGAAGTATGAATCAGAGTTCCATTTTATTTTTTTGCACTGGAAAATTAATTTTACTCTTTTGTCATGGTTGATAGAGCTATTTATGGACCTTTATTATTCCTCACATATTTCTAAGTAAGTTTTACGAGTTCTTAAAAAAATCCTACTACAATATTAACTGTGATTATAATGGATTTAGAGATCATTTGGGGAGAACTGACATGCGCATATGTTAATCCAATTATTTCACTGAAATTCCTGAGACAATCATCAAAGCTACCTCCTTTTTGCTAAGCCTACTGGAATTTTAACTGCAATTGCAATACTGGAATTTTTACTGTGACTATAATACAATTACTCCCTCCTCAATCAAACACTTTCTTGACTTGGCTTCTAGGACTCTACATACCAGAGATCAACAAACGTTTTCTGAAAGGAAGCCAGATAGCAATTTTAGGCTTTGTGGATTAGTTTCTACTGTAATTACTCAACTATGCCGTTGTAGTATGAAAGCAGTCACAGACAATATGCAAATGAATTAAGCGTGGTAGTGTTCCAGTAAGAATGTATTTACAGGAAACGGTGATGGGTCGGAGTTGACCCCTGTGAGGCATTACGTGCCAACAGCTGCTCTACGATCTCCCCATTTTCATCCTGCCTTGTGGAGACTTCTGTTTCTTGTTCTTGCTGTTCTTTAGCTACTTAATCTCGTAACACTGGTGAGTCCTAGGACTCAATAGTTTTTCTTCTTCCTATATGACCAATTTCCTGGTGATTTTATCAAACGTCATGATTTTATGTATTTTATGTGTATCAACGGCTCCCAAATTTATTTCTCCACCCCAGACTACTTTCTGAACTACAGATGTTACACCCAATGTCTATTAACATCAACATTGGGTACCTAACAGGCCTTTCAATCAACACGTGCCCAAAACTAACCTCCTGATCTTCTTCACAAACCTACTGTGTTTTCACCGTCACAATTGATGGTGACAACATCCTTCCAGTTGCTCAGGTCAAAACCCTTGGAAATAATCACCCCTGACTCCATTCTTTTTGTCTTATCTCACATTTAATCCACTCAGTGAATCCAGAATCTTGCCACTTCTCACCACTGTCTAAGCCACCATCAACTCTTACCTAGAATAATGCAAGACTTCCAATTGGTATCTCTGCTGTCACCCTTGCCCCCAGAGTCCATTCTCAGTACAAAAGCCTGAGTGGTCTCTTTAAAAACGCAAAATCAGATTATATCACCCTTCTTCTCCAAACCAGCAACCTTGAGAAAGAAGAACAAAGTAGGAGGGTTCACAATACCTGATACCAAACTATAGTACAAGGCCACTGTAATCAAAACAGTCTGGTACTTGCATAAGAACAGACACTTAGGTTAATAGATCAGAACAGAGAGCCCATCAATAAGGGAATGGATCAAAAAGCTGTGGTATATTTACATAATGGAATACTATGCAGCAGAAAGAAAGAAGGAATTCCTACGTCAGATGGAACTGGAGAATATTATGGTAAGTGAAATAAGCCAGTTGGTAAAATGCAAATATCATATGATCTCACCTACAAGAGGAACCTAATGAACAAAATAAACTATTGAGCAAAATAGAACCAGAGGCATGGAAACAAGGAACAGACTAACAGTGACCAGAGGGGGAGAGGTGGGAGGGGGATAAGGGTGGACAGAAGGGAAAGGGACCAGGCAAGGACCATGTATGAATGACCCATGCACATGAACAACAGGGTGGGGACTGACTGTGGGGGCAGGGAGTGAGCTGGGCAGAGGAGAGCAAAGGGAGAAACACTGGAATGACTGTAATAGAATAACAATAAAATACTTACTAAAAGTTTTTTAAAGGAAAAGTTAAAAGAACAGGCCAATAAACCCTAGACTTTGATTTAAAAAAGTAAAATAATATAAAAATTGACTTGAGAGAAAGAGAAAGGGAGGAAGGAAAGGAGGGAGTGAGGGAGAGAAAAAGAGAGAGAGAAACATCAATTTGTCATTCTGCTTATCCATGCACTCATTGGTTGCTTCTTATAAGTGCCCTGACTGGAGATTGAACCTGCAACCCTGGCGTGTCAGGACAACACGCTAACCAACTGAGCTCCCCAGCCAGGGCCTGGCTCAGCATTTTAAGAGTAAAAACCACAGTCTTTGTAAGAGCCTACGTAACCTGGCATTTACTCTCTACCTCCTTCTACCATATATTTCCGTGACTTTACCTGCTGGTTCTCTCCCTCTAACTCACTTGGCTCCTGTCACTGGCTCTCCTCAAGCACAGCAGGCGTGAAGCAGTCTCTGGACACTGCACTACAGTCTGCTCTACTTTGACAGCTCTTCCCTCAGTGACGTGCAGAGCTGGATTCCACACAACATTTGTCTTTGCTCAATGGTCACATTCTCAATCAGCTCTTCCCTGATCACAGTGTTTAAAATTACAACACTCTATTCTTCCTGCCTTCCTTATCTCCTTTTCCTTTCTTATCTTTCTCCAGATTATCACCTTCTAATTTACTTTTTAATTACCATGGCTATACCACCCTGATCCAATCTTGTCTAATTATATTTCTTGTTTGTATCTCACTTCCAGGAAGTAAGTTCCTTCAGGGCAATGAATTAGTGAGAGACGCAACAGGAAATACATGATGCATTTAAATTAGGGTGCTTTGAGAAATATTTATGAAGGGACTATTTACAAAACTGTGGGTACAGGAGAACCCACATGGGTAGCAACAAAGAATTGTTGCTACCCCAGACCCAAGGAGGGGAGGGAAGCTCTCCCCCAAAGTGGAAAGGAAAAACCGTACAGAGGTCACCTTAAGAGGAACTTTGAGGGATACTGCCAACCTGGGGCAACCTTTCGGGGATAGAGCCAGGAAGAGAAATACCTGCCTTCACTCCACTCCCTCCTTTTGATCTCTGGCCAGGGTCCTCCATGGCTGAACCAACCAGAAGTCAGGGGGCACAGGCGGCCCTGGGGCTGGTTCACACAGGACAGTCTTTCCAGGGAAGGCTGAGCACAGGGTCAAGAAGGACTGAGAGTGGATCTAGAATGACAAACAGAAGATGCGGTGGACACTTTTGTTACTTTGGCTCATGGCTGCACCCTACTCGTGTCGGCTTACAATCTATCAGTGTCTAGCTCTCCATTTGAAAAAGAAGGAATGATCGCTTATGCCAACTGCTACTGAGAGAATGAATAAAGGGCTGAGAATTGACCTCTGCATTTAACAAGCCGAAGGGCAAGTAACCGGGACAAGAAGGGTTTCAGAGAACCTCGATTGAAGTCTACTACAGAGAGTGGGAAGAGGAGTGCAGGCCCCTGAGAACAAAGAGCAGAGAAATGGTGCTAAAGCTTGAGGGCAGGAGGGGTTTCAACTAGGTTTTTTGTTTTTTTTAAGATGGGAAATCTTTCAGAATGTTGAATGCGGTTGAAAACAATCTAAACAATCTAGTGGAAAGAGGCGAAAACATTTGGCAGAGAGGAATACTGCGGGAGCCAAGTCCTTGACTAGCTGAGAGGGTTAGACTAATTCCAACAAATTTGAACGGTGAGCATAGTGGCGGAGGGGTGTCTAACCACTGTGCAGTTGAGAATCCATGTATAATTTCTGACTCCTCAAAACCTTAACTTCTCCCTTGGTATCTGCAAGGGATTGCCCTAGGTCCCACCCCCACAGATACTGAAATCCACGAATGCTTAAGTCCCCTATATAAAATGGCACAGATCAGAGCATACAGTCAGCCCTCCACATCCATAAATTCCCAACTGACCACGTATCAGCAACTCTGCAGGTACTGGCCCTAGACAGGTGGCTCAGTTGGTTGTAGAGTCCTGATATGCCAAGGTTGTAGGTGTGATCCCTGGTCAGGGCACACACAAGAATCAAATAAATGAATGTGTAAGTAAGTGGAAGAACAAATTGATGTTTCTCTATTTTTTAAAAATAAATTTTAAAGAACTTAAAAAGAAACTCTACAGGTATTTACTGGGGAAAAAAAAAAACCCACGTATAAGTGGACCTGTGCTGTTTGAACCTGTGTTCAAAGGTCAACTGAATTATAACTTGGTATATGATCAAAACTGCTTTATATGTAATCAGGAGAATGATGGGTTATTTGATAAAATGATGCTGAGGCCAAGTGTTTTGCCATAGAAAAAGATGTAGATTCCTCCCTCATATCAAAAACAAAAATGAATTCTGGATGGTATAAAAACTGGAACATAAAAAGCAAAACTTCAGTGTTCAAAGGAAAATGTATTAGAACATTTTTATGACTTGGGAGTAGAAAAGAATTTCTTAGAAAAATACAAAAGGAAAATTAATAAAAAAGATTTAAAAAAATGGATACATTAAAATAAACTCCCATAATACACGTTTATCATAAACAGAGTTAAAAGACGAGTCACATATTGGAAGAAGACATTTGCATCACAGATAACCAATACAGCATTAGTTTACAGAAATGCATACACATTTAATTTTTATGTAGGCATAATTTCCACATACATAATAAGAAATATACATGGGAGATGAAGAGTTATTTATCAAATCTTTTGACATGTATAATCCATTTCGCAGACTATTAACTAATTGGTTCAACAGTATTAGGAAGCATTAAGGGTAGTGTCTGGTTTAATATTAAGCGTACTACATCTAAATAATTTTGATAATGTTTTGATCTCCTATTTTTAAGTATGAAATTTGATATCCAGTATGGATATACCAATATGTTTTGCCAAAAAACAAAGCATTGAAATTCTTGTAAAAACTAAAAACCCTGCCCTGGCTGGTATGCCTCAGTGGTTTGAGAACCAGCCTGCAAACCAAAGGGTCATCGGTTCGATTCCCAGTCAGGGTACATGCCTGGCTTGTGGGCCAGGTCCCCAGGGGGCGGTGTGCAAGAGGGAACCACGCATTGATATTTCTTTCCCTGTCTTCCTCCCTTCCCCTCTCTAAACATGAATAAATAAAATCTTTAAAAAAAACATAGAAAACCCCTAAAAACCCTGTGTTGTCACCACTGAATGTGAGAACTGATTAGAGAATGGGAGAAAACACACTGTTCACTGAGAAAAAAGACTGAGTGGTAAAGATACTCGTAAAATAGAAACAAGGAGAATATGAAATACAATTTTATAGTTCCTACCATTAGATGGTAGAATGCCAGGATGTCGCAATACTACCAATCTCTTCAGGACTGGGACATGTGGAAGAAGAAAAGCCATTTAAGTTTTACTGATTAAAATGCAGAGGACGCAGCCACATATTACATTGTGATAATAAAGTCTAGCTGCAGTCTAACTACAGCTAACTCCACTAAGGCTGTATTATATTGCTTGACTAAGGCCCACCATTTCTTTTGAAAACTGAGATTTCTGTATTCCACGGTGATCCTAGTGATTTTGATATTTATCTATCGTCAGAAGACTGATGAAAAAGTTGTCTTCATAGGAACAAAGAGATACTCTCTACCTCTACAAAGAAACTGTATTATTTACTAGTTACAAAAATCATTTCAGTGCTTCAGGAAGCAAAGGCGACCTTTGGAGAGTTGGCACACACTGTGATATTCTAACCAATTCAATGTGCTTGGGACTAACAATCATTTTAATCTAATAATTTTAATTTAATAGTTTCATTTCACACGGGAAGAAAACCCATCAACTTGTCAAAACACTGCATTCTCAATTATGCTAAGACTCATTGAAGTCAAAGAAAAGTAACCTCCCCAAGCATTTATTTCACTTTATAAAGTTTGATTTTCAATGAAAATGAAATGTGTTACCTAATGTTCTTTAGAAATATATAGCTATGGCCTGCAGTTTTTAGTAATGTCCTTTTAAAGTGAAATTCAATGATAAAACTATACTTTAATTCACTTATTTTCAGTATGCCAGTTCAGAATATCTGCATGTCCAGGACTTTTGTTGCAGTTATATATTTTTAAATTAAAGATTAAAGACTTGATTTTATCCTAGAAAATTCACGGCTTCTGAGTAGGTGCATCACAAAACGGCACATTGTCTATAAGAAGGTCTTTCCTGGGGACCAGTTCTGAAAGACAAACAAAAAGGGAATAATTAACGTCATTAAAATTAAAAGTAAATACACTCATTTGCCCTAAAATTTACAATAAAATATGGACTTTCAGGCAAATCTTCCAGAGATATTTTGTTTCAGTTAACTCCTAGCGTGGGGTCTTTTGATTTTAAATGTAGACAGTAGGATTCTCATTTCAGATTATATAAAAACATGTATGATCAACTTAAGCCTTTACTGCTTAATTATTAAATATAACTAATTAAATAACTGAACAGAATTCAGCTAAAGCGCATTATTGATCACCTGATTACAGTGTACTGATAATTAAAACCATTAATTAGAAAATGTTTTTATACCAGTTACTACAAAAAGCAAGACTGCTTTCTTAATTTAAAGGTTCCAAATTTTACAGAACAGTGGTTCTCAGCTCGGAGTGTTTTGAGTGGTCACACCAACTGAAGAGTGTGCTCCTGGGAGTTAGGGGCCGGAGCCAGGAACGTGCGGGATCGTCTGGAGCTGTGAGGAGCTCTCCTGGTCATAATGTTACTGGTGCCCCACTGAGAAACACGAACAACAAATACTGACTTCTAGCTAAGATGTGTGCTGGAATCAACTGAGATAAAGCTCTTAAGATACAAAATTTTGAAGGGATACATGATGTCTCCTTTTTAACTCCAAAAGAAGCTGAAGTCCGGTGAATTGTCAAGTTCAAAAAATGTTCACGCCACATTCTATGAACTAACTTGCCTAACCTCTTCAAAAACATCGTGATCATGAAAGATGAAGAAAGACTGAGGAACTCCTCCAGATTAAGGAAGACGACAAAAACATCCTGCCTACATGCCATTTGTGTGATTCCCAACTG
>PVKM010036366.1:0-14833 GCA_004027735.1 Carollia perspicillata
GAAGGGGAGGGAGGTGGGGAGCAATGGGGGGGGTGGACTGGGATGGGAGTAAAAGACAGAGAACTGTACTTGAACAGCAACTAAAATAAAATAAAGAAAAAGAAGTCTGAACTCAAGATACTTCGTGCATCTAATTAATTTGTTTCTACGAGTAATTCCAATACAAGGTAGTAATAAAACCAATATCCAGTTATTCTTCCTTTCTTGGGAGCACAGGGCTGAAATCCTAGCCTGCTTATACCTAAGTGGATCCATTTTATTGAATCACTTTTTACTGTTATTCTATTACAGCAGTCCCAATTTTTCACCCTTTGCTCCTTACACCTATCCCACTTCCCTGCTCCCACAGTCAATTCCCACACTGTTGTCCATGTCCATGGGTTTAATTTTATTATTGTTCATTTACAGTTGTCCCAATTTTTCACCAGTTGCTCTCCCCTGCCCCACCCACCCATGCTCCCTCCATCATCCCCTACCCTGCTACCCATTACCATGGGTCCTTTATGCATATTGCTTGATCAGACCCTTCCCCTTCTTCACCTTGGTCACAATGAGATACCACTTCAAACTGATCAGAATGGCCATCATTAATGAAACAACAAATAATGAGTGCTGACAAGGATGTGGGGAAAAGGGAACCCTGGTGCATTGTTGGTGGGAATGAAGACTGGTGTGGTCACTGTGGAAAATGGTATGAAATTTCCTAAAAAATGTAGAGACGGAACTTCCTTTTGATCCAGTGTTTACACTGCTGGAGTTATAACCTAAGAGTCCTGAGATACCAATTCAAAAATCCTTTGTGTCCCAATGTTCATAGCAGTGTTATTTACAATAACCAAGTGTTGGAAGCAGCCTAATGCCCATCAGTAAATGAGTGTATCAAAAAACTGTGGTATATTTATACAATAGAGTACTATACAGTAGAAAGAAAGAACTCTTATCTTTCACAATGGCAGAGATGGAACTGGATGGTACTATGCTAAGTAAACATTTTTTTTAATTTAATTTAATTTTATTTGTTCAGGTACAGTTTTCTGCCTTTTACTCCATCCAAGCCCAACCCCCAGCCCTCCCTCCTCCCTCCTGTTTCAGTAAATATCTTTTCACAAGGAACTATTTTACATATTTACTAGCAGTCTGAGCCAAGTGAAACAACCAAGAATACTCAGAAGATAATCACTATTGAAAAAGATTT
Organism: Carollia perspicillata; assembly: GCA_004027735.1. NCBI lineage: Eukaryota > Metazoa > Chordata > Mammalia > Chiroptera > Phyllostomidae > Carollia > Carollia perspicillata. The sequence goes on from PVKM010036366.1 coordinate 1,196, forward strand.
CAATATATCCATAGTCCAGTCAGATAACTATGGTGCTACACGGTATTAAGAACTGTTCAGTGATATTTTCATCTCGTTTTATTTTTAGTAATAAAAGTCTTTATTTCTTGATGACCCTTACTGTGTTTGTTCTTTACTTCAATGTCTCTGGTTGCATTTTGCTTGCTTGTTTGTTTTGTTGATTAGGTTCCATGTATAGGAGAAATCATATGGTATTTGTCTTTCACCTCCTGGCTTATTTCACTTAGCATAATGCTCTCCAGATCCATTCACATTGTTGTGAAGGGTAGGAGCTCCTTCTTTCTTTCTTCTGCATAGTATTCCATCATACAAATGTACCAGAGTTTTTTGATCCACTCATTTACTGATGGGCACTTGGGGTGCTTCCAGCACTTGGCTATTGTAAAGTGTGCTGCTATGGACATTGGGGTGCATAGGTTCTTTTGAATTGGTATTTCAGGATTCTTAGGTTATAATCCCAGTAGTGGAACTGCTGAGTCAAAAGGCAGTTACATTTGAGTTTTCTGAGGAAATTCCATACTGTTTTCCACAGTGGCTGCACCAGTCTGCATTCCCACCAACATTGTACTAGGGTTCCCTTTTCTCTGCATCCTCACCAGCACTTGTGGTTTGTTACTTTACTAATGATAGATGTCTGACTGGTGTGAAGTGGTATCTCACTGTGGTTTTAATTTGCATCTCTCTATTGGCTAGTGATGCTGAGCACTCTTTCATGTTTCTGGGCCCTCTGTATGTCCTTCTTGGAGAAGTGTCACGTCAAGCCCTTTGCCCATTTTTAATTGGCTTGTTTGTCTTTTTGGTGATGGGTCCTGTGATTTTTTTTTTTAAATATTTGAGATCATAACCTGTCTGAGATACCTTAGAAAATGTTTTTCCATGTTGTTGGTTCCATTTTAATTTTTGTTCATTTTTCCTTTAGCCATGCAGAAGTTTTTAATTTGATATGGTCTCATTTGTTTATTCTTTCCTTTATATCCTTTGCTATAGGGGACATATAAGTGAAAATACTGCTACATGGGATATCTGAAATTTTCCTGCCTGTATTCTTCTCTAGGACTTTTATGGTATCACACTTATATTTATGTATTTTATCCACCTTGAATTTATTTTTGTGTATGGTATAATTTGGTAGTCTAGTTTCATTTTTTGCATCAACCTGTTCATATCTCCAAACACCATTTGTTGGAGAATCTAATTTTATTCCCTTTTATGCAACTGTCCTCTTTGTCAAATATTAATTTATCATGGAGACATGGGTTTATATCTGGGTTCTCTAGTCTCTTCTGTTGGTCCATGAGTCTGTTCTTATGCCAGTACCAGGCTGTTTTGATTATAGTGGCTTTATAATATAATTTGATATCAGTTATTATTATCCATTCTACTTTTTTCCCCCAAATTGGTAAAGCTATAAAGCAGGTACTTTAACATATCTTGCAATTCTCGTTTAGTGGTAGTGAACTCTTTTAGTTGTGTTGTTGTTGTTGTGTCTGGGAAGCTCTTTATTTCAACTTCATTTATAAATGATACCTTCCTGGGTAGAGTATTCTTGGTTGTGTCCTTATTTTTCATCACTCTGACTTCTCCCTGCCAATCTTTATGGCCTGAAGTGTTCATGTTGTGAAATCAGTTGACAGCCTTATGGAACTCTCTTGTAGAGATCGATCCAACAGGAAGGGATAATCCTTCCAAACATATATGCATCTGATACAGAAACACCTAAATATATAAAGAATACCATGGTGAACTTTCAGGAGGAGCTCAGCAGCAGTACAGCCACAGTAGGGGATTTTAACACCTCACTGTCATCAATGGATAGATCTTCCAGACAAAAAATCAATAAGGAAACAGCAACATTCAGTGACACACTAGATGAAATGGACTTAGTTGATATTTACAGACACGTCATCCCAAAACAGCAGAATACACTCTTCTTAAGTGCACATGGATAATTCTCCAACATAGACCATGAGTTAGGGCATACAATAAGTCTTAACAAATTCAAGGTGATTGAAATCAGTCAAACATTTTCTCAGATCACAGTGATGTGAAACTAGAAATTAATCTCAATAAAAAGACTCAAAACATTATAATATATTAAGTCTGTAGAACATGTGATTAGTGAATTAGTTATCAGTAAGATCAAAAAGAAAATTAAAATTTACCTAGAAACAAATGAAAATGAAGACACTACAGCCCCAAATCTGCAGGATATGGTGAAAGGAATCTTAAGAGGAAAGTTCATAGCACCACAGGCATACCTCAAGGAGCAGGAGAAACCTCAAATAAACGATCTAACTCTACACATAAGGGAACCAGGAAAACAACAGCAAACAAAGCCCAGAGTAAGTAGAAGGGATAAAATAATAAATATCAGAGCAGATATAAATGATATAGAGACTAAAAAAGCAATTCAAAAGGTAAATAAAACCAGGAGCTGGTTGTTTGATGGACTTTTAATCAGATTCATCAAGAAAATAAGAGAGAGGACCCAAAGACAAAATCTGAAATGAAAGAGGAGGCATAACTGCTGATTAAATAAATATAAGGGATTTTAGGAAAATTCTATTAACAACAATATGTCAAAAATATTGAACAACCTGAGTGAAATGGATACATTTCTAGAAACATAAACTCTTCAAAACTGAATCAGGAAGAATCAGAAAACCTGAATATAATGATAACAACTAATTAAATTGAAGCAATAATCAAAAAGCTCCCAGAAAACAAAAGTCCTAGACCACATGCTTTCACGGGCAAATTTCAAAATTCAAAGAAGTTCAAAGTCCAATAGTTCAAAGAAGAACTAACTAAACCATAAAAATCCTAGAATAAAAACTATGCAGTAAAAGCTCAGATATCTTGCATAACAATTTTTTTGCCAACATTATTTCCTAGGACAAGGGAAACAAAGAAAAAATAAGCACAAGGGACTACATCAAATTAAATAACTTCTGCACAGCTAAAGAAACGATCATGAAAATGTAAAGGGAACCCAATATATGGGAGAACATATTTGCCATTGATGCATCTGATAAGGGTTTAATTTCCAAAACATATAAAGAACCTATACAACTAAAGGCCAGGAAGATAAACAATCCAATTAAAATGGGCAAAGGACCTGAATAGACACTTTCCAAAAGAGGACATACAGATAGCCCACAGACATATGCAAAAATGCTTCATATCACTAATTTTCATAGAGATGCAAATTAAAACCACAATGAGATATCACCTCACACCTGTCAGAATGGCCATTATTAATAAATCAGCAAACAACATGTGCTGGCAAGGATGCAGAGAAAAGGGAACCCTCATGCACTGTTGGAGGGAATGCAGACAGGTGTAGCCACCGTGAAAAAGCTATGGAGTCTCCTCAAAAAATGAAAATAAAATGTTTTTTTTACCCAATGATTTCTCTTCTAGGAATCCTAAGAATTATGAAACATCAATTCAAAAGAATATAGGTATCCCAATGTTTATAACAGCATTATTTACAATAGCCAAAATATGGAAACAGCCTAAGTGCCCATCAGATGAATGAATAAAAAAGCTGTGGTACATTTACACAATGGAATACTATTCAGCTGTACAAAAGAATGAACTCTGACTTATTGCCACAGTGTGAATGGACCTGGAGAGTATTATGCTAAGTAAAGTAAGCCAGTTAGTGGGACAAATACCACATGCTCTCACTTATATATGGAATCTAATAAACTAATGAACAAAATAGAAACAGAAGTATAAAAACATGCAACTAACTGACAGCTGTCAGAGAAGAGAGGTGCCCTGGATCAAAGAAGGTGAAGGGATTAGCCAAAGAACATATATGCATGACCCATGGACTCTGACAATGGTGTTGGTATTGCCTGAAGGAGCCGTTGGGTGGAAGTGGGCAAAAGGGGAAACCTGGGATGACTGTAATAGGATAAACAATAAAATATAATAAAAACAAGGATACTGGTCAGACATACATCATTACCTGTTTTCAACCAGTAATTGTTGCCATTAATAAACAGATAGCTAACATCCTGTCAAGAATGCTTAAGACATGTTACATAATACAACATTGCCTATTCAGGTGGTGGGTCAGGGAGGCTGGGAAATAATTTATGTGAATTTCTTGATTTCCTTATATATGGCAAGGGAAAAATCAACACTCATGCCTCTGAGATCTTTGGACCATACACCCTTGAAAAAAGATGTGCTCCATGCATCACAAGCAATGTTCCTTCAGCAGTGAAGCATGCCTGTGAGCATGATATTGGGTCCTTCATACCCTGACTGCATCATCATGCAGCAAGGAACACTGTCAAAAGGATAGGAAGCCATCCCAGCTACCACTGTGCTGGACTATGCAGTCATCCAGCTGATGAAGATGGGTGTATTCTTGGGATGTGGAAGCATTCCCTTTGCAAGTGTCATAGATACCAAAGCAGTCAAATGATAATGCCTTGCACAGATACATGAAAGTCTTCGTACAGGCCCTTGACCCCATCAGATTTGTAGACATTAACCACGCAGTCATCGAGGCATTTGAATTTCTTTCAGCTCCAGCTTTGACTACATCAGCAACTAGATGGGTATGAGCAAACTCAAGAAGATACACAGAATACAATAAAGTGGCTCCAGTGGCACCCCCTGATGCCAGATTCCCTGCAAAGAGTTGGCAGAAGTGGGTTCTGTTATCCACACCACCCAGGAAGACCTGCTTGTATTTATCTTTGAAGGAAAAGTTGAGATCCTGGATGGGAAAGGATGTAATAACATTGGCCACATTACCACCCCAGAAGGACAGGACACCCTGCTCTGTGCAGATTTCTGTATTTCCTTTCATTGCGTATCTGTGCTGATTTGCTTGCTGGCATCGGAATACTGCACCTGCAGCAGCAGCTTGACCTGTTCAATGGACACTACTACCGCCTTGGAGTTGGTTGTGGCCACTTCACTTGCCAAGAAGCCCTTGGGGAAGGACTCAGTGACATCTATCATGTTAAAATTCAACAAGACGGCAACTGCAGGACTCGACTTGTAACTGGATGGGACTCCAGGACTCTGGGCAATGGTTTATTTTCATTTATTTGTATTTTTATTGCATTTATTGGGGTGATATTGGTTAGTAAAATGATGTACATTTATTGGGGTGATATTGGTTAATAAAATGATATAGGTTTCAGGTATACAATTATATAATACATCATCTCTTCATTGTGATCCGTCATCCCAAGCCCAGTATTTTTCCATGACCATTTGTTGCCCCGAACCCTTTAACCTCTTCTACCATTCCCCAACCTGCTTTCCCTCTGCTAATCACCATACTGTTGTCTGTGTCAATGAGGTTTTATTCTTAATCCCTCTACCTTTTTCACCCAGCCCTCCAGTGCCCCCTCCTCTCTGACAGCTGTCAGTCTGTTCTCTGCATCTATGGGTCTGTTTCTAATCAAGTGACCAAGCTGCTGGTCTTAAAGGCTTAATAAAAGTTGTATCATATTGCCCTGGCTGGTGTAGCTCAGTGGATTGAGCGCGGGCCTGCGAAGCCAAGGATCGTGGTTCGATTCCCAGTCAGGGCACATGCCTGGGTTGCAGGCCAGTTCCCAGCAGGGGACACACAAGAGGCAACCATACATTGATATTTCTCTCCCTATCCCTTCCCCTCTAAAGATAAATAAATAAAATCTTTATAAAAAAAAGTTGTATCATATTTTCTTTGAATAATAAGAACGTCTATTTTGATTGTTCCCACTAAATGGCAAGGTTTGCTTTTTCAGTGTTTTCCATTTGCTAAACAGTCAGGACAGCTGTTTACATGGTGGCTATTGCTTTCAGGGGTTACCACGGGATGAATCCTCATTCCCGCCCTCGGACTTCTCTGTCTAGTTGGCGGAGAGTCCTAACTGACTGCAGGGCTTCATTCTACTGCATATGCAGTCCTGAAATCTTGTGGATGTTCTTTTCATTACTTAAACATATTTCCATCAACAATGTTCTCAACAGGTGATCTTATCAGGCTTCTCTTCTCTTGTTGTGAAGTCTTCACCACAAAGCATGTTACTTTAAGTTTATTGTAGGTTCCGAGAAAAAGTTTATACTGTTTCATCTGATTGAATCATGGTATTTGTGCAGCCATATACTTCTATTATATTTTTAGTCACCGTTTCTGATGCATCAATTTCTTTCTGTTCTGGAAAAGCAGTTGTTCAATCTTTGCCCGAACATCCCCATTGAAACCTGATTTCTCACTTGAGCACAGGCGTTCCCATCAGGCACCAGTGGGAGGCTTGGAGGCTGAGCCAGTCAAGGATGGGGTCGAAGGGTGGGGCCAGAGTGGATGCCAGGCCATTGGATGTCAGAGGGTAGACTGAGCTGTCAAGTTGCAGCCTGAGGGCAGTTGCCCTGGAGAGTTGCCAACACCTGCAGTGGTCTTCACTTGAGTGAGAAATAATTGTCATGTGTTTGGGAAGAGAATTTTTGGATTAATTTGTCACTAAAGAATCACTTGGACTAATCTGACCAGTAGAGGTGGTCTTGGTAATCACAGTCATTAGAGATATGAGAGAAAAGTCAACAGTGGCAATAGTTCACCATTATTGAGCACTTAACAAGCTTTGTTCTATGTATTCACATGAATTATTATGTTCAGTTCCCACAATAACCAACTTAAGAGATAAAGAGACTGAGGCATACAGAGATTTAATAACTCACCTAGGGTCACAGAGTTTATAAGACTAAGAGCTGGGATTCACCCTTAGATTCAATTTGATACCAAAGTCTTGATTATGCTGTAGAGTCTTTAATTTATTCACATTTTTGTAACTTTCTAAGTAAATGCAAAAGTAGAACTTGGCTCTAAGTTATAAAGTGTAGTATTTTTGAGGAACATGGTAAAATTTGTCTCCTGGAAAATTTCTGGGGTTTATATAAATTTTAGCAACTTTGAAGCAAAAGGGGAACTTTCTGGTTCATGTGATCTGCTTTGATTTTATAGTACATATGCCTATATGTTGAGCATTGAGTAGGATTAGAGCAAAGTCTTCTAGGATTTAGGAATGCTGATGTGATTAATATGTCCTGATTTAATAATGACAACAGCACGGAACAATTAGCCACTTTATAAATTAAATTCCACTTATGTGTCCTCTGGGGTGGACTCTGTCAGATTAAGTGAGTCTCTGTGCCTTAATTGTCCATGAAGTTATGAATTGAGCCTTGCTCTCCACTATGAGGATCAAGTTCCAAAGTCATTGCCATATTCATCCATCAATTTTTTGACTCCTTAGGTAATCATGACTTAAATGAAGACAAATTCTATTACTTTAAACATTTATTCTTGATAATAAAAATCCAACCAAGGCCCTAACTAATGAACTGGCAAATTATTTTATTTTACACTATTAAAGGTAGTAGTTTGTATTAGTTGCTTTAGAGATATTGTACTTTTTTGTAGAAATATAAGAAATGCTGATTCCCTCTCTAAAAAATCTGGAAGCAGTCTAGGGCTGCGCAGGGAAAATGCCAGATGAACTGGGATGGAACATAAGAAAATTACTCCAAGACTAATGGGGGGGGGGTGTCAAAAATATTCAAGTAAGTTTGAAGGGCCTCCTATTGGCAAAATTTGCAGATTCTTTGAACATAAAAAAGAATATTGACTGTGACTGTAGAAAGAGGAGACTTTTACATTTCTTAATTTAAGGAGAACAGTTTAATACAGATGCAGTGTATGCAGGTTAAGAGATTGGTTTGGGTTTGAATCTTGACTCTATGACCTCTTTGGCTATTAAGTTCTTAAATCTGTCTATGCTTCAGCTTCCACATCTGTAAAATGGGAACAATAATAATACCTACCTACATCAGAAGAATGGTATGAGGATTGACTAGCACAAAATCTGTGTTTAGAACATTACCTGACACATAACAGGTGCTTAATAATTATTACTACTTTTATTATTATTGTCTATAATACCCACTACCCATTAGAAAACTGCCATATAAGCCCTGGGCTTTTTTATGGCAAATTGTTTTTCAGTTTTTTGAGATATAATTGACATGTCACACTATATATGTTTAAGGTGTACAACATATTGACTTGGTACACTTACATATTGCAAAATAGTTACCGCAGTACTGTTAATACTTCCGTCACTTCACATAATTACCATTTCTGTTTTGTGGTGAGAATATTTATGATTTACTCTTATAAACCTTTAAGAATATAATGCAGAAATGTTGGTTAAAATCATCCTCTTGTACATCAGATCGCCAGAACTTACTCCGTTTGTAACTTGCAGTATGTGCCCTTGGACCACCATCTCCCCATTTGACCCGCCCTTCAGGCCCTGGCAACTACCCCCATTCTACTCTCTGTTCCTCTAGTGTCCTTATTTGACTTTGGCATCAGGTTGGAATGCAATAAAATGCATCTGGGAGTACTCCCTGCTCTTAAATTTATAAAAGAGTTTTAGAAGGATTGGTATTAATTATTTAAATGTTTGGAAGAATTCACCAGATAAAATATCTGGCCCTGGGCTTTTCTTTGCTTTGAGATTTTTTATGCTAAGTGACACAAGCCAGGTGGCAAAAGACAAATACCAAATGCTCTCCCCTACAAGTGGTACCTAATAAACAAAACAAACAAGCAAGCAAAATAGGACCAGAGGCATGGAAACAAGGAACAGACTGACAGGGACTACTAGCAGGGAAAGGGGAGGAGAGGGGTGGTGAGTGAGATAAGAAGGGGAAAGGCCTAGTTACAGAAGAAGTATAAATGATGCTTGGATATGAGCAACAGGGTGGGGATTGACTGTGGGGGCAGATGGGTGGGGCAGAGGAGAGCAATGGGGGAAAATTGGGACAACTGGTATTGAACGACAATAAAAATAATTTTAATTATGTTTGGCAGTTGGGAGATTTTTGACTTATGATTCAATCTTCTTACTAGTTATTTGTATGTTAAGATTTTCTCTTTCTTCAAGGTTCAATCTTGGCAAGTTGTGTTTCTAGGAATTTATTCATTTCTTCTAGGTTATCCAGTTTGTTGTCATACAATTTGTTATGGTAGTCTCTTATGATCCTTTGTATTTCTATGATATCGGTTGTAACATTTCTTGCTTTTCTGATTTTATTTGCTAAGTCTTCTTTTCCTTAAGTCTATCTAGAAGTTTATAAATTTTGTTTATCTTTTTTAAAAAACAGCTCTTAGTTTCATTGATTTTTGCTATTTTTTTTTTTGACTCTATCATGTTTTTCTGCTCTGATCTTTGCTATTTCCTTTCTTCTGCAAACTTTGCAGCCCTGGGCTTTCTTACTCTGACTTTTTCTTTAAACAAGTGCAATCCTTTAGACCTTTCTTTACAGCTGAATTACTATCTGACACAGTAAGTTATGTCAGAAGCTACTGTGACCACAGGAAATTGTTGAAATCAAAAGTTGTGAGATAGTTACTGTAGCCCCTGCCCTAGGAGGACAAGGACCACCATCTACTAGTCAGTCACAGTATCTAACAGTGCTGGCTTCAGCAGCAAATACTAAAACTGGTATTTAGTTTTACCAGACTCAGAGATGAACATGGTCCTTGGATGACATGCAAATTTGTGAAGTATTTACTATTTTTTGAGAGATAGTCAATAGACTTTTGGGAGTGATCACTTTGTAGTGCATACAGATGCCAAATTATAGTATTGTGCACCAGACACATGTGAAAACAAAAAAATCCACAAGTATCCGACCAAACAAGGCTAACCTGGCCCCTTCTGTGCAAGAGGCAGTAGTTAAAATGTGTGAAGCAGCTCGAGGCCACCGGATCCAGGAAGCAGCCTGTGCAGCCTTTGGCTGCTCAGGCTGCATGTTCAGAGCAGAGAGGGAAAGAGGCTCCCACAAAGACCAGTTCCAGAGTGTTAAAAAGTTGTGTAATAAAGACTGTAGAAATCCCACTGCTGTGCTACGAGCAGTTCTATGATTCAGTACCCTGTAAGAATTTAGACCCAAGCAAAGGTATTCGGTGAGCGCTGCAGGTTAGGAGACTCGGTGCAAAGATCACGGCAATGTTTTCAAATGGGAATTAGTACAGAAAATGGAAAAGTGCACCTGCTGGGCTGCTGATGGAAGGAACCCAAGAGGTCCCAGGGGCCCGTGGAATGAAAGAGTAATCTGGACAGGGTCACTTAGGGAACTAACCATGTAGTTAGTGAAACTTTAATGTTGAGGTGACTTGGGCCAATGGAGGTTTCCTTGGTTGTATGAATCCCAGGAAGTGCCTAATCAAGCAGCCTATGAGGAATTACATTCTTACCTACCTATTTCTCTTTTTGGAGCATTTTAAAACTCTCATCTTCATCCTATTCCAAATAATATTCATTGAGAGTGTGTTTGAGGTAGCATTAGCTTACTATGAAATCTTTTGGATTTCCTTTGAGTCAATTGGAAAGTCCACATATAGAGAGGAAATAAGTTTTATTTCAAGGTCAATTTCACTTTTAATTATTTAAAAAGTATGTATTTCTAGAACTCATCAAGTGCAGCTTCAATCTTTTAATGTAAGATAATGCCAAAAATAGAGTTTGTAATTTACATTTTCACTAAACCCAAGACTTTCCTGGGACAGAAAAATGTTTAAATCAAGGGAGAGCCACAGTATTCTTTATTTTGAGCTTTTTACCAATGTGTTTGTCCATACAAAAGAGTCAAAAGGTCAAGTAGATTGTGTGTGCAATGCATAAATGAGATTGCATTCCCCGGTACAGTATCCCTTTTTTCTTATTGACATTTTTAAACAGCAGTTTTAGGTTAACAGCAAAATTGAGGGAGAAATACAAATATATTTTCCTATTTCCTCTGCTTCCACAAATGCATAGCCTCCCCCTTTATCAACATGACTCACCAGAGTGGCACTTTTAATGATCCTACATTGACACATCATAATCACCCAACGTCCTTAGTTTATGTTACAGTTCACTGACGGCCTTGCATGTTCTATGAGTTTGGAAAAATACATTATGACATTCATCCATCATTATCATTATCCAGAGTATTTTCACTGTTCTGAAAATCCTTTGTGCTCCAACTATTTATACCCCAATCACCCTCACATCTCTTGGCAACCATGGATCTTTTTACTGTCTCCATAGTTTTACCTTTTTCAAAATATCATATAGTTGGAATCATACATTATGCAGCCTTTTCAGATTGGCTTCTCTAACTTAGAAATACGCATTTAAAATTCCTCCATGCATTTCCATGGCTTAATAGCATTTCTTTCTAACGCTGCAAAGCATCGCATTGTCTCAGTTCATCACAGTTTTATTTCTCCACTATCCCAATGAACACCTCTTGGTTATGTTTAAGTTTTATCAATTATGAACAAAGCTACTATAAATATCTGTGTACAGGTAGTTAGTGGATATAGTTTTCAACACCTTTAGATAAATGCAAACAGTACAGTTGCTGGATTGTATGTTAAGAGTATGCTTACTTTTGTAAGATAGAGCCAAACTGTGTCACAACATGGCTGTGCATTTTGCATCCCCACCAGCAAAAACTGAGAGTGCCTGTTGCTTCACATCCTCATCGGCATTTGCATTTTCAATGTTGTGGATTTGGCTATTATAATAGCTGTAACATGACATCACCTTAATGTATTAATTTCCATTTCTCTGATGACACATGATGTGGAGCATCTTTAAAAAATACAACATTAAACTTTATTGTAGTTATGTAAGACTTGAAAAATAAGACACCATAAAATATAAAACAAAAGAAAACACAGTAAGATAGCTCCAAAAGGAAGAAAATAAGATCTAGTAGGGAAGCAGGTTACAGAATGGGATTTGAATAAGGGTTCGTGGCCAATGAGCCCTTCAAGGGCGCTGCATCTAGAGTCAGCTCAGGGTCCTCTACAGGTGCCAGTGTGGGTGCAGGCCATGGATCTTCCTCCAGGTGTGCTGGTTCCACTGCCAGCTCCTGGTTTCATGAAGGAGACAGTGCAGGTGCATATCATGCTCCTCCCTTGAAGATGGCTGACTCCAGTGCCACTCGAGGTCTCTTGCAAACGCCAGTGCCAGTGAAGTGGATGCTTCTCCCCTGAGGGCTGCTAGCCCCAGTGGCAGCCCAAACTCTCTTGCAGGAGCGAGTTCAGGTGCAGGTAATCCCTCTCTCTGGAGGAGTGCTGGCTCCAGCGCCACCTCATGACCTATCACAAAAGCCAGTACAGGCACAGGTGATGGCTCTCCTTTCAGGCTTTTGGATACAATGTTAATATCTGGTCTTCCGCAGGAGTTAGTGCAGGTGTAGGTGGTGCTTCTTCTTTCAAGGCCATCTTCAGGTTCTCTGCAACAGCCAGTGCAGATGCCTTTGATGGTTCTCCCTTCAGGGGTGCTGGGCCCAGTGCCAGGTCCTTGTGGCATGAAGGAGCCAGGTACAGGCTCATGTGATTATTCACCCTTCAGGGGTGCTGGGTCTCGACTCAACCCTTCCTTTGCAGGAGCTAGTGCAGGTGCACACGGTGGTTCCTTCTTCGGGGCTGCTGGCTCCAGCACCACCTGGTCCAGGTGACTTTTCTTCTGGCAGGGGTGGTGGGTCCTGTCTCAACTGAGTGCCTCCTGTAGAAACTGCTTCAGATGCCAGCCTTTGCTCCAGAGCTGTAAATGAAATGCAGGATGCTGGCCGAATTTCTAGAGTGGCCTCTAGAGGTGGCGGGATAGTTGGTGGTAGATGTTCCTCTAGTTCTAGAGTGACCTTTACTTCCACACTGGCTCTGCACCTACACCTCACTCCTCAGGATATACAGGCACTGAAGCTGGATCTGATACTGATTCCTGAACTGATGCCAGAGCTTCAGGTTCTGCCTCCATGGGCTCCAGGTCCTTTAGCCCAATTGGGTGAATGTGGACATGGTGTTTCAGATGGGAGTCTTAAGTACTGAGCTGGATATAGACCTTGAGTAGGATCCTGGAGAGTGGCCTGGAGGCCTGTGAGCAATAGACCTTTCCTAGCCATCCCCAAATCCTGAATCTGGAGACCCCTCAGCTCCCACGCTGCCCCAAGCTTGCCCTGGCCCTTGGTGGTGGTGTGGCACAGGGCACCTGCCCCTCACTCAGGGAGATGGAGCAGGGGTCCCCATCAACCATCTCCTCATCTATCTCCTGGGTAGAGCTCTGCAATGACAGAGACCAGCTGCCTGTCCAGAGGCATCAGAGCCCTACCTGATGCTAGATGCTGCTACTTTTGTCCACTGGAACTACTGTTCCCAGATCAGGTGCAGATTGTAGTCTACATAGCCCTCTACCTGGGTGAAATGAGATTTTCCTCCAGGACTTGGGATAAACCTTAGGCAGAAGGGCACTGTTCCATGCTCCACTTCCATCCAGGCCACCTTGACCTGGGGGTGAACATGACGAGCCCGCTAGGCTTCTTACCTCTCCTCAGCCTGCTCCTTCTTGGAGTGTACCCTCCCCAAGTAAATCCCTCTTTCACTCACACACATGAAAAGGAGACGTACAGCTGCCCTGGTGGGATGAGAGCAGTGGTCTGCCCTGGACAGGACTACCCTGGGCCTACCCTGGGCCCCTGGGAAAAGACATATGAAATGAGACCTGATCCAACATCTACAGCATTGGAACAGGCCAT
>PVKM010036367.1:0-14826 GCA_004027735.1 Carollia perspicillata
CAGGAGATCTTGGTTGGGGCCCAGAAGTGTGCATTTTTGAGTCATTGCTGGGTGGTACTGACAGTTCCTCCCAGGGTAACTGAGGCTTTTAACTTAAACCCACAGCCCACAGCAGCCCCCAGGTGCCTGAGACAGGTGCTGAAACACAATCGAGCTCTCTCCTGGGCAGAGCCTTGTGTAGCCATCTGTCAAGGAAGCTGGTTTGCCTGAGAGCCGAAAGGCCCCTCTGCACTTACACCCACTCTCTAGTCTCCGCAGCCCAGAACCACCTTAAAGCCGCCAGTTAGCTGCATTACACGTTGCACCAGACATTGGGGCAGGGAGTGCGGGGGAGTGCGGTGGCAAAACAGGAAACTTGATTCAGCTGAGGAAGGAAGAGGACATGTGTCCTCGGCGCCTGCCCCTCCGGGCCCCATCCCCCTTTTCTGAGGAACCTGAGTCCACTACACACAAGAAGCAGAAAGAGAACTCCCACCACAAACAAGCTTGGTAGTACTGGCACCCTCCCTCTCCTGGAGCAAGTTTCTCCAGTCCCCAGCCTCAGCTGGACGCATCGTCTGTACCCTAAGGTTGCTCAGATACAGCTACTCAAAGCTACTTCCCAGCACTCCTCACCACCACTGGGGCTACAGGCCTGGAACAAGCCACCATCGTTCTTCATCACAAGTGAAGCTATGGTCTCCAGACGTCTCTGTTTCGACCTTCTACCTGGCCCTCCTCCAGTCTCTTCCCCACAGCTGCCAGGGTGATGCTTTCTAAACGAAGGCAGCTCACCTCACTCCTCTGCTCACCTCCCATCACCAGCCACAGTCCTGATGGTAACTCGAAAGGCCCTCCCAGCCTATACCCCATGATGTCCCAGCCTTCAGCTCCTCCTACTGTCTTACTAGCTTCTAATGACCCAGGCACACAGGCCTCTTCATGCGGCCCACTTCTGGCCTAGGTGGAACCCTGTGCCTGAAACACTCTTACCCCTACATTTCTGCAAGCCTGGCTCCCTTACCTCCTTTAGAGATCTAGTCAAATCAATGAGGCCACGATGACTCCACCTAAAAAACTGTACCTTGCTGCTTGCTGCCTACCTCCCTTTCCTACTCAGTTTTCTCCATAGCACATATCAATTGTCACCTTCCAAAATGCTATTTCTTTAAGTTCTGCAAAGGCAGGAGTTTTTGTTTGTTCTGTTCATGGAGGTGTTTCTAATGGCTGAAAAATCACCTAGTATGTAGTAGGTGCTTTAAAAATATTTGTTGTATCCAGTAAAATTATCCTTCAAAAGTGAAGAATATTCTCTCTCTCTCTCTCTCTCTCTCTCTCTCTCTCTCACACACACACACACACACACACACACATTGAGGGAATTTGTTGCCATTAGACCTGCCTTACAAGAAATGTTTGAAGAAGTTATTCAGTGAGATGGAAAATAACAGGCCAGAAGTTTGAATCTATATGAAGAAGAATTTCAAAGAAGGAATAAATGAATGGTCTGATCCAGGACTCGTGGCTGCAGCAAAAGCAAAACAGGTTCCTCCAGGTACCTGGCCCGACAGAAGGCATATGTTTCTGTAGTTAATCAAGTCCTGCTGGGCTCTTACTACACACACAGCACCGAGTGCCAGTACGGGGTAGGACGGCACGTGCTTCTAAGTTTTCCATCTCTTCCAAGACAAATGCATCACTGTTGGGGACCATAGAGCACACAATTCTAAAGGATTTGTTCTTCCCCTTGGAGAAAGCTGTGAAAAAAATAGTTTTTAGAATTTAAAAATAAACTTAAAAGACCACTAGAAGAAAAATCATTGATTACAAAGAAATGAAAAAAAATTGTTGAAGGAATGCATGAAGAGGCCTGTGTGTCCTGCTAGAGAATAGATGGTGCCCAGCTGAAGGCCATAGCTCCCAAAACTTGTTGCAAATTCGAATCACCTGGGGAACTTTTTCTGGATAGAAAATAAACTATTTTCCCAGCTTTACTAAAGTATAACTGACAAATATACTTGTGCATATTAAGGTATAAAAATGTCATGGTTTGGTAAAAATTGTCAACTGATTGCCACAACCAACACATCCATACCTCACATGGTTGTCATTTTGTGTGTGCACTGAGAACACACTCTGCAAATTTCAAGCATACAATGCAGTGCTGTTAACCACGGCCACTGTGCTGTACATTAGATCCCTAGAACTTATTCCTCTTATCACTGAACGTTTGTACCCTTTGACCTAGGAGAGATCGTTAAACTACTGATGCCTCGTTCCCACCTCTGACTCGGTGATTGAATTGGTATGGGGGATGAGTTGGGCATCGGGAAATTCTTTTTTAAATCAGGTGATTTTAACGTGCAGCAGCATTTGGGAACCACGGGCCGAGAGGGACCTATCACAGTGAGGGCTGTAGTAATACTTGCATGGCCCTTTCCCTCCCACGGCCCAGGCAGCCTGTAGGGCTGGTGGTCCAGCTAAGTGGCAAGAGTGTCTCTTGCCATTGAGTCCTCTGCTCCAGGACCTCCTAGAGACAAGAGTCCTCCACCTATAGCTGGAGCCCTGGAAGCAACAGGGTCACATGGCCAGCCTCCCTCTGCACCAGAGTGCTGATTTCTCACTGGACAGGTGAGGAGAAAGCCTCCTGTGCTTTCAGATCGAGAACCTAGGGAACACCCTGTGAGCCAAACTAACACTGAACTCGGACATGTGCTTCTGGAACACTGTCCTAGAAAGTGCATCTTGAAAGAGAACTTGGGTGAGCTGGTGGGAGGCCAGTTACCCCAGCCAGCACCAAAACGGATATAGGCAATCTGCTTGGCGGGGCATCCCACAAGAAGCCATGGGTGCTGAAGAAGACTTTCCAGCGAGAGAGGGCAGCAATTTTTAGAGAGCCCCTCAGTCTCTTCGTAGCAAAGGAAACTCTGGTCCAGTCTTGTAGCCAAGAAGGTCCTCGAGGGTCACAGAGGAGGGGACTTGCCCAGGATCATACAGTAAGCCAATGTGAGAGCCAGACCCTGGCCTCTGGACTTCCTACAATGATAGGCCTAGAAACATCCCATAATTTAGAACAAGGAGCAAATAATAAGCCATTTTTTAAATTATAAGATTAATAATAACTTTTTCAACTTTCAGTATCATTTATTTTTCCCAGAATCCAGATACAGTTAACCGTACCCAATAATAAGATTTTTCCAGTGGGAGGAGTTAGGCAAGACACGGAAGAATAAGCCAATTAGCTTAGTATTAGAGAGCCCAGAGGAAAGACTGAAGGACAGCAAGTCCCACTTGGCCAGGGGAAACCAGGAGAGTGCATGCAATTCCCATGGGGTAACAGAAATGTACAGATGGCATCTGGCCCCTTCGCCCCACCCCTCCACCCCCAGCTCTACAAGCTGAAAACTGTCACCTCACAGCTTGCTTAAAACAAAGACTCCAGCTAACTCCTCCCACTCCTGACAGCTGCTGGACCCACGGACCCTGCCGCCCAGCACAATCAGCTGTGTCCCCTCCTGGGTTCTGAGAGGACCCTTGGCGGCAGTCCAGCTGCCCTTTCAAGGGAGCAGTATTTTCTCCCAGGCGCCCTCCCCCACCTCACACGCCTCCCTGAGGAGCCTTTAAGTGACAGAGCCCTAGCGGTATCCTAGAGAAAGGCACAGGCTAGGCTTTTACAGCCCTAACAAGAAAAAGGGACCCGTGCAGCCTTTCCCTGGGCCTTTTAGAACAAAACCCCAGACTCACTGTTCTGGATCCGGTGAGCTGTTGCAGATAATCTTGAATCTTGTCTGTGTCACCGGTGGCTGTGATATCGACAAATTCCAAAGCCCCTTGTTTGAAGGAGAATTGCCTGAGGAGCTCTTCGGTCTCTCTGCAGTAGGGGCAGGTGGGCTTGATGAACACCACCACCTTCCCAGGATGGATTTTGCTGTTCACAAACTCCTGAGCCATGCTGACACGCTGCTGCCTCCTAGGTGGCAATCCTCAACTGCAGGTATCACTCAGAAGTACAAAACCGAGGCCCAGCCAGCTGGCTCTCATTTAAAGGAACCTCCCTGGAGGAGGAGTTTGCCCGATAGCGTGCTGGATTTTTAAAGGGACAGCCCCAAAGTCCTTCCGCTCAAAGATGATTCACCAGCTAGTGATTCCAAGGAATGCATACTTGCATTTAATCACCAATAGCTGTGCTCAGGATGTCATTGTTGTCCTCAGATCCTGTAGGAGTGCCTGCCCTTTGGCAGAAAGCAGGGTCAGAACAAGCTCTGGGGAATCACAAAACGCACAGACCAGCCCCAGGCTAGGAACTGAGCAGGCAGTGACCTCCTAGAGTGAAATATTTGTTTGCCCTGGAGGAGACAGGGTTTTAAAAAACATGCATGCAAGCAGAATCATTCAAGAAGTAGAGCACATGGCAGCCTCTTCAGAGGAAGTGAAACTAAACTCACACCTTGTCTTGAAGTTGCTCCCAGGCCTTTGACTGACCCTGCACAAAGTCTTTGTTACTGTAATTATTTTACAACACTTAAAAATCTGGAGATTTCATAAAAGAGTCTGATCTTGAACTTCTCTTATAAGTCAAGTCGGATGAAACAGCTTGTAGTCCTCCATGGCTGCAGCTGGGGTTGAATAGCTGCTGTCCACTCTGGACGGGACAGAGCGTGGCTCCGGTTCGCTCGCTGGAAAACCTGGTGCTCTCCTCTGGGGTGCGGTGTCTCCTAGTAGGCAGACCGAAGTCTGTTCTAGGTCAGTTCTGATTCTCTCTGTGTTCAGGAAGTTAAATAAACAAATCAGGGGAAAGCCATTTGCTTTAAAATTACATCATGCTTTTCCCCAGGAAGTTTTACACTGAAACCAGAATATCACCAGAGAGCTGTGGCCTGGGTTGGAGCTGGACGTCCCCATGGATTGTCCTGTCTGTGAAATCCTGGGCACAGTGTTATTTCTCAAGAAAAGGAAAGGGATTCCCAGAAGTTGCTCTGATTACTACTAAAATTCAGTGGGAAAATGGGAAACAGATTCTGAGTCTTGGACAGGAAGCTGAGAAGTGAGATCTCTGCCAACAGAAGGACTGCGTGGTGCCAGGAGGCCTGAGGCACTTGTCCTGGTCAGGGCTTGGGACTTCTCAACACTTAGCCTCATTTCCCTCCTGAATAAACCCACGGGAGAGTCTTTGTCATCTCTCTTCTTTCTCTGCCTTTTACTTGGCCTCCCGTGGCCAATCCCTCCCTGAGGCTGAGGATCTCTTCTGGACCCTCGAAGCTGCCGCCCGCTGCTCGCCTGGCCCAGGGTTCAGCAGCATGCCTGTATCTGGCTGTTCCCTTGGTGTGTTTCTCTCCTCAGGGCCTGGGGTTCACATCTCCTCCTCTGCTGGATCTTTTTCCTCAGCGTGCGACTGTTCGAGTCTCTGCCTGGTGGGAAACCACCACTACCACGACCGTCTATCTCATTTGGGCCTGCTTTCCTGCCTCTGCCCTTTTCTTATCAGACAGGTTCCACGAAACTGGCGCTTATGTTTGCTCTCTGTACTTTCCTCATCTCCCACTCTCTCCTCATCTCTATGCCATCTGACCTCCTTTTCAGCCTTCTGCTGAAATTCCTTAGGTCAGCACAATCATGACCTCTGTCTGCACTGCTACATCACCTTGTAGTCAAGTGTTCTGACTCAGGCTCGCTCAGAAGTGTGTGTGCGTGTGGACTTTCTGGTAAACTGGTGGAGTGGACCCTCCAAAGAATGTTTGCACAGGGTGCCCTGGGGGTCTGGGTTCCTAGGGCAGAGGCTGGGGCATAGGGACACTCAGTTGTCTGCCCCACAGCTCAGCTCCAGGCAGTGGGGCGGAAAGCTTTTGGACTGATGGCCACAGGACACAGTTGAAGGAGGCGCTTTCGTGAGGGACCATGTGAGACATGGAACACGAACAGATGGCAGAGTGGGAGTGCCCGCTCCACGTCTTAGAAAGTGCTGTGACCTCTGCTCAGTAAGAATTCAGAGCATAGACCGCTCCGATGCACTGGCATCATGACCGGTTATGGCTCTGGTCAATCACAGGATGTGCCAGTGCATCAGCGTGCAGATCGTGTGCCGACTCCTTCGGGCAGCGCCCCTGAGTGTGCACTTCTTTTCCTCACTGGACTGGGTGCCCCTCAGCTGAGCTCACGCGACATGCTGTGCCCAACTCATCCCATTTCAATGTTCTTTTTTATTCATTTGCTATTATCTACAGGGAGCTCCTTGAGGGCAGGGCAAGGGCTTTCATCCCTGTATGATCAGAGCCCAGATACTGGTCCTTACCCCATACATCCATCCTATGCGCATTTATGAATAGACTACTCTGGGCCAGACACAAAGATCAACCACACGCAGCCCAGTCATTAGGAGTCTATAGTCCCGTGGGGGGTACAGACATGGACAATGGACACAGTGGGATGAAATATTCTAGGTGGTATTGGGCACTAGGGTAACCGAAAGAGTGGTCACTTCGGTCTAGAGGGTGGTTAGGGAAAGGCTGGCAAAGGTGAACTAGACTGAATCTTGAGAGGTGATATGTTTGTGAGTCTACAAGGTAGGGGAGGGCACTGCAGGCAGAGGGACAGAAAAAGCAATAGTGTCACTGTTACTGGACAGGGGCCTGGCCTTGAGCGGGTCTGCCTAGGGCCAGCTCACGTGTGGGTACTTGACTTCGTGTAGGAAAGATTTCAAACACAAATCCAGGTGACTATGAGAGTGCACTTATTAAAGCTAGGGACAGTGAAACAAGGAAGGGCCTAGCAACAGGAGACCTGGGCTGGGCTGCCTTAGCTCATTGGGAAGTCTGAGACAAAGGGGCTTGGGGACAGGCCAGGGGATCAGCCTGGGATGAGCTGCCAGATGCCCACTGTCTTGGGGTTTAGGAGGTGCATGCTTGTGGGGAAAGAACTGAGAGAAGGGAAAGGAAATGGTTCCGGCTGCTCCCTGAGGGAGAGCATGCGCCAGGTGCTTTGTCTTGAGGTTTTTATCTTTCTCCTGCAGGTGGGAATTTTAGGGGAGGTCTCAGGGGAGGGTTTTATCAGACTATTCAGCAGTTCTCCGGGTGTGCCCTTTCAGGGTCAGGGACTCCATGACTGGTCAGTGACAGGGTGGGGGTTCTTTACTCACTGGAGTTGGTCCTCATGACGCCCATCTGGTTTTGCTGCTCTTCTGAGCCTGAAGCTGAAATACCCCTGAGGCCTGGATGTTCTCTCCAGGGAGGAAAAGCCAGGGGAGGAAAGGTTACCCTGGGGGTGAGGTCCTTGTTTTCCCAGTTTTGTCTCCTGCCAGACAGACACTGGGGCCTTCCGCCCTGGTGACCATCTGCACCTGGCTGTCAATTGCGTGGCCATTGTGTTCAGCTCTCTGTCTCAGTTCCCCTACTCCACTTGCCAAGGAATCGTCCTAGCTCCTCACTACCCTGTCTCTTGGTGTTGAGTGTGGTTGTGTGCAGCGGGAGCACTGGGGTTAGAAGTGGGTAGAGTGGAGAGAGACGGCTGGGTAGCAGGGTGCCCTTTACCGAGCAGAAGGGTGAGGACTTCACACATAGGAGTGAGGAGCCATAGTAGGTATATTCAAAGCATGAACAGATTCAAGGTTAAATGTTTGATGAATTCAGGACTTTCTAGACTGATCACGGCCACGTTGGCCCTTTCGATAGGCTGCTGTCGGTAAATGAGACATGTTGTCAGCAGCTTTCAGACTCATGGAGATGCTGGTTTGTGGCTGTGCCTGTTTTCAGTCTGATGCTCTTTGGTAATGTCTCTCTGGACCTCGCCAGGTGTGACCACAGAGCAATCCAGCCCTAACTGGAGATTCTAACTCCAGATTTGGCCACAGAGGACTTCTGACTGTGACTCTAAGTGTGTAGTCCTTCTGGTCAGACTCTTCTCTCCTTTCACCTCTGTGTGGGAGAGCTCGATGCTGAACCCGGCATCCCTGACAGTGACCACAGGCTCAGTGCTAGGAGCTGGACGTACATTGTTTCTTATCCTTAGTGGAATTTCGGGAGGTAGATGCTTTAGATACCAAACTGACCGGAGGAATAAGGACAGGGTCCCTGACCTGGAGGGCCTGAAGGTCAACCAAGGTCAGGAATGGAGGCTGCTTTCCAATGAGCTCCAACATATTATTTGGGAGTTGCCAACTTTTCTAAGACCCAGGCTCAGTTTTACATATGGTGTGTCACCTACTAATACCGGTGACCTGAAAGTCCCTGTATCCCACTGAGGTTTCTTGCTGTCATCTAAGTTTAAGACTGTATCCTTGAGCTTTCTAGGCGTCTCACCACACATAGATCTTACTCTTGCTATTGGCTTCATAGGAGGGAAAAAACCCTATTCCTTTTCTCTCCTTAACCTAATCACATCAGGCTAACCAAAATAAGCCTTTAATTTAGTTTGAATTTATTAGGAATCTCTTTATTAGGGGTCCTCTGAGGAGGTCCTAGGGAGTTTTGAGGGAAAGCACATAGCTTCACATTTCAGAGCATCACGTGAACAAGTGTAATATAATACCCAGGCTCTGTAGCCCCAGCCATCTAACCATATTTAGCCACTCAAATATTTTAGGTAGAAAGTAACTGGTTTTGATTAGAGAGGGGTTTGTTTTTCTTGGCCGTTGGGAAGTCGGAGGTAGGAAATTGGCTCCGAGGCTCAGTGGTCCAGGGCTCTGGGTAAGTGTCTCTGAGGTTCTCTGGGTCCTCCCCTCATGATTGCAGGCCGGCTGCACCCGGTCTGAGCATCCATCCTCACACGGCTGTGTTGTGAGAGTGCAGGCAGAGGCTGGCACAGGCTGGGCATCCCTTCTTCCACGGCTTTTCCCTGGCAGACTTCCCTTCTATTTCCTGCGCTAGAAGTGATTCACATGCTCACCCCCAAAGTCAGGGGCTCCCTTGTCTAAGCACATTGATCTGTGCTTGATACCTGAATTCTCTGGGCCAGCAAGAAGAGACAGCACACTTCTTACAACAGGTGAACCTACACTGACACACTGTCACCCAAAGCCCACAGTTTACTTTAGGGTTCTCTCTTGATGCTGTACCTTCTATGGGTTTGAAGAAATGTGTGATGCCAGGAACTACTTTATACAGTAACTGCCCTAAGAATCCTCTGTGTTCTCCTTATTCATCTCGCCCTCTCAGGAGGAGCTTTTAATTTTCCATGTTATACCTTCTACAGTGAATTTTTATCATATGCATGTATTCGTTTTATGTTTCATATTTTACTTATTAAAGTAGTGAAGGGGCTGTAAGGAGGTGGAGAAAACCGGTGCAGAGTATCCTTTAAACAGCTTTGGCAGGAGAAGAGGACGTGACAGGGCAATTGCTTAAGGAAAGAGCAGAGTTGAGAAAAAGTATCTGTGGTATGAGGGAGCTCGAGCACGGGTTTTGTTTTGTTTTTGCAAAGGTAGCAACCAGATGAAGGAGAAAAACATGAGTGAGAGAGAGGTTGCTTGGTGGAGCAAGGTCACAGAGAGCTGAGGGTAGGGGACGGAGGGTCGGGCAATGGGGTTGGCCTCGGCGAGGAGGAGGCAAACATCTTCCGAGGGAGGGCTGCGGTGGTGGGGACACATGGGGAGGGACTTCTGGGCTGAGGATGAGGAGCCAAGTGGCTACAGTGAGAGCCCAAGAGACAAGAGACTCTAGACACTGACACGCGGTTCAAACAGCCAGATGTGGGCTCCAGGCTGGGGAGGAGGCAGGAGAAGCCCAGTGAAGATGACGAAAGAGCAGAAGGGGGAGAGGTTGATGTCAGAATAAAGACGAAAAACTGGTTCAGTGCCAGGGATTAAAAAAGTAATTTAAAAAATGATGCTCAATGACAGGTAATTCAGGCTTTATAAGCAAGTGCTTGGTGGCTGCTTGGCCGCATGACTAAATATGAGCAGCGGTGTCAGAATTGCTGAACAAAACATTAAAATGTTTTTAGGACTTCTGGTCAAGATGGCAGTGTAGGCAGACATGGCTCGCCTTCTCCCAAAACCACATCAAAATTTCAACTAAAATAGAGAACAACCATCACTCGGAATTGTCAGAAATCAAGTCAAATGGAAATGTGACAACTACAGAATCATAGAAACCACATCCATCTAGACTGGTAGGAGGGGCAAAGACAGAGAACAGGCTGGTCCCACATCCATGTGTGGTGGATAAAAATTTGGGAGGGATGTCTTGAGACAAAGGAGTCCCAGCCCGACACCAGGCCCTGCACCCCAGTGTTCCAGTGCTAGGAAGATAAGTCCCCACAAATTCTGGCTACAAAAACCAGCAGGGATTGAGTTGGTGGAAGAAACTGCAGGAACCCTAAGCAGTTCCTCTTTTAAAAGCCCATACATGGATTCACCTACTTGGACTCACTCCCTCAGAGTTCCAACACCAGGATAACAGCTTGAAAGGCACCAGTGGCATAATGGGAGAAACTGATGTGTTGGCATCAAGGCAAGCAGAGGCCATTGCTCCTTTCTGAACCCTCCCCACACAGAGCCAGCAAGCTTCTGCCACATCTGAGACACTATCAACACCATTTGCCCCACCCTAGAGATCCCCTGAGACTCCGCCCACCCAACTGACACCCATCTAAGCTACTCTTCCATATGAATGGTGGTCTTAGCTCATGCTTCAAAACTTCCTAACTCTTCCTAAACAAGCAACAGCTGGCCTCAGTCAATCCCAAGCCAGGAACTAGCAGCAGCCAGCCTAGATTCACAGCTTGGTTTTGCCCGGGAATCTCCAAGCCCAGCACAAGTAGCAGCCATCCAAGATTGCTTTATAGCCCAGGCAGGGTGGCCCTGGGCTGACCTTGGCCTACACTATCTGGGGAACTCCAGAGCCCGCACACCCAGTGGGCAACTACAGATCTTGTCAGAACACCACTATCCTGTCCCTGCACAGCTGATCCCCCATGGAGATGGAGGTTGTGGTTAGTGATCACAGTCAGTCCTTGCAAGTGACTGGCCTGGGTAAACCCCTCCCATTGATCTGCCAATAGGAACCAAAGCTCAACTACAAGAGAAGGGTGTTCTCAACCACACAAAGGACATATCTCCAAGTACGCAGCTTGGTTGATAGGGGAGGCTGTGCCACTGGACCCTACAGGACACCTACTACATTAGGCCACACTACCAAGACTGAGTCAAAGCAGCTCTACCTAATACATAGAAACAAACACAGGGAGGCTGCCAAAACAAAGAGACAAAGAAACATGGCCCATCTGAAAAAACAGATCAGAATTACAGAAAAAGAGCTAAACAAAATGGAAATAAGCAATCAGATGCAGAATTCACAATATTGTTAATAATAACGCTCAAAGAACCTAGAGAGGAACCTGAAGAGCATTTAAAAAAACCCAGTCATAAACAAAAGATACACTGATTGAAATAGAGCACAATTTATAGGAAAACACAGTAGAATGGATGAAGCCGAGAATCAAATCAATGGTTTGGAACATAAAGCAGCAAAGCAACCAATCAGAACAACAAGAAAAAAAAGAATTAAAAAATGAGGAAAGTATAAGCAGCCTCCAGAACCACTTCAAGAGGTCAAACATTCAGATCACAGGGGCACTGGAAGGAGAAGAGAAAGCAAGAAATTGAAAACTTATTTGAAAAAAAATAATGAAAGAAAACCTCCCTAATTTGGTGTAGGAAATAGACATGCAAGTCCAGGAAGCACAGAGAATCCCAAACAAGATGTACGCAAAGAGGCCCACTCCTAGACACATCAAAATTAAAATTCCAAAGGTTAAAGATAAAGAGAGAATTTTAAAAGCAGCAAGAGAAAAGAAGTTAGTTACCTACAGGGGAGTTCCCATGAGACTGTCATCTTATTTCTCAAAAGAGACTTTGTAGGCTAGAAGGGACTGGCAAGAATTATTCAAAGTCTTGAAAAGCAGGGACCTACAACCAAGAGTGCTCTACCCAGCAAAGCTATCATTTAGAATTGAAGAGCAGATAAACACCTTCCCAGGCAGGAAAAAAAAAAAGGCAAAACTAAAGGAGTTCATCATCAGCAAACCATTAGTATATGAAGTATTAAAGGGACTTATTTAAGAAAAAGAAGATCAAAACTATGAACAATAAAATGCAATAAATACATATTATCAACAATTGAATCTAAAACTCAAACTAAACAAAGAAGAAGAACGGAGACAGAGTCATGGATATGGAGAGCATTCTGATGGTTGCCAGATGGGAGGGGAGTATGGGGACTATGTGAGGAGGTGAGGGGATTAAGCAGTACAAATAGGTAGTCACAGAATAGCCACGGGCATGTGAAGTACAGCACAGGAAATGGAGAAGCTGAAGAACTTATGTGCAGGACCCATGGACATGAACAAGCTGTGGGGACTGCCTGAGGGAGTGGGAGCTGCTAGGGATGGATGGGGGCAAAGAGGGAAAAATCAGGACAACTGTAATAGCATAATCAATGAAATACAATAAAAATAAAACTCTAAAAAATAACAAAAAATAAAAGTTTCTTTTTTTAAAAAAAGCAGTTTCAAGCCTTTCTTGGGAAACACAATTTTACTTTGGCTGCAATGACCCTACAGCCAAACAAGGTCTGTGTGACTAGGGAGGCAGTCCTGGAGGAAAGTGAACCACCTAGGCAGATTAGATACCAATGCATCAAAACATTCAATTAATACTTTTGGTTTAGCAGGTGCATAGCACCTGCCTTATACAGAAGTGGATGCTACATTTATGCACAACTGGTTGTGGGGGAAAAACCTTACATAGGAGCTGAGATGCTCACAGGAAATTATTCACTTAGGGACAAAATGTCTTTAATGGGAAAGGACGGCTTGTCCTGCCCAGGGACATCGCTGGACACATGTGTATGCAGCTGTCATTTGTAATGACTTGCCCTAAGTGCTTGACGTAAAACTGAAAGAAGCAGAAACTGGGACATAACGATCTGCGCCAGCAGTAGCTGCCAAACCCCATCCCCGCAGGGCTAAGCCATGAATCAAGAGGAAGCACCAGGCACTCAGCCCTTCCTCACGTGGAATCTGCCCTCCGTTTCTCTCTGCCCATCACCCTGTCCCTACGTAACAGCTATCAGGTTTCATGACTCCTCCGCAGAATCTGAGGGTCAGCTACAGATGCCAAGTGTACTTGTGACAAAAATGTTCTTCAGCGGGCTTCTGGTTAATACATTTTAGATATCCAAATGATGAAAGAAGACATAGTTGTTAATAACAGCAAGGGAGATAAGAATGTGCTAAGTTTTCTAGGGTCTAAAAAAATTGAAGTGTAAAATCATGTGTATAAATCAATAGCTTCGATATGAATATAAAAATGTAGGGTATGAGAGTATTATATTGAGTATGTATGTATATTTATCTGTCAGTCTATCTATACAAGATAGATATAAAGATATAGAGAACTGCATATATCTCATGTAGATAGATATCCTAACATTAAAGACTTCTAAGTGAAAAACATATCAATTTTTAAAAGTTGCAAATAATGTGTATATTTTTTAAATAAGAAATAAAAAATGATCTATGTGCATAGACCCACGTACTATGCATGGCTGAAATGCCAGCAAGGTGGCTGGAAGGTCACACAGCAAACTGGGCGAGTGTGGTCTCTGAGGGGAGGGATGATAGACCTTCAGCTGTGCTCCGGAGACTTCTGTATTGTTTGAAACTTGTACAGTAAGGACGTATTCATGTATAACTTACATAAGAAAAAGAAACAATAAAGAGCAACAATGAAAACGATGAGATCAACCCTTGACACCCCCCTGAGAAACTGGAGGACGGGAAAGGTGGGGATACAGACCTGAGCAGACACTCCCCAGGTTTATTAATCACAGCCACGCTGGGAGTGGACCCACGTGAAAGAAAGAGGGACATAGAGAGGGAACGGGAAGTCTGGTAGCCATACCAGGCCCCAGGCCCTCACTTCTGTAGATCTGGGGACAACCGGAGAACTTTGCTGCGCTGCAAAGTTCATTTCCAGAAGTTGTAACCCCTCAGCAGCTCCATGGCAATGGGGAGACAAAGCCAACTAACAGTCTTATTGAAGTTGCTGAAGAGTAATTTTCAGCAGAATATGGAATTTTAGGGCTTACCCGTTGGACTCTGAATTACCAAAAAAATTGAGGTCTTTCTGGAGAAGGCCGATTGCCTGCCTATGGCTGGCGACGCTTGAGTGCTAGAGCATGAGCTTGCCCAGGGCCTGGCAGTGAGGGCCGGCAGGCAGGGGCCAGCAGAAGCCAGCGCCCCTCTGCATGTGATGGAAACACTAAATGGTCAGAAACTGCCATCCCAGAGGAAGAAACCTCTGGATCTTGGCTCACATTAAAACTCTGCGAGAGTGCTGGTCTCACGTGAACAACAGCTGTTGAAGGAATGTCTTGGAGACCCAGCCTTCGAGGTCCTTTGTGTCTCCAGGTGAGCGTTGCCCAACTCTGACAGAATTCCTGAGGCTGCTCAGGTACCAGGAACTAGGAGGAACTAGGGTGGGCTAAAGTCAGTCTTCTAAACCTCCTACCAAAATTTAAAGAAGTGTTGTCTTTTTAAGCACAGAGTTTAGAAATATTAGCCCTGGCTAGTGTGGCTCAGTGGATTGAGCACGAGCCTGTGAACGAAAGGGTCGCCGGTTCTATTTATTCCCCGTCAGGGCACATGCCTGGGTTGTGGGCCAGGTCCCCAGTGGAGGGAGCACTAGAGGCAACCACACATTGATGTTTCTCTCCCTCTCTTTCTCCTTCCTTTCCCCTCTCTCCAAAAGTAAATAGTTAAAATTTCTTAAAGAAAAAAAGGAATATTGGTACAGAGCATGTGGGAGGTTACTGCTCCAGGTGGTGCCAGTCCTGTTGTCTCTGTAGCAGGGAA
>PVKM010036368.1:0-14812 GCA_004027735.1 Carollia perspicillata
AAAAATTTTAAGAATGATCAGGTTTTGAAGTAATGCCACTAGAATAGCTCTTTAGGTGATATCAACGGGATTATTGTGACAGGATTATTATGACCAATCGGAGTTGAATAAGGAGGAATCATGGACAAGTGACAGGTTTCTAGTTAGGGTAACAGGGTGGCTCACGGTACCACTCACCAAAATAAGGAAATAGAGTTCCTTCAGTCTCTCCGTGGCTCTTTCTGACCTCCAGATGATCTCATTTCTCAAAGCCTCAGCAAGCCCCAGGGTAATTCGGCTCCAGTCTACTCCTTTCGGGCAATTTGCATCCGCTCCTTCATTCTCCAAAAGGTGGGAATCAGAAAAAAGTTTTAACTGGGAAAGGCAGAAACGTGGGACATAAATTAATCAACCCACCAAACTGTCATCAAGATAAAAATAGCCAGTTTCTAAACTGAAGCATTATGAAACACTATGACCGAAGGCAGGGTTTTACTATGGAGATATTTGCCCCCATTCTAAGGGTGCAAATGTTTACAGAGGTGGAGTTCCATATTCACTAATGGCTTTGCAGAAATGAAGCCAGATTCATGCCTTTTCATGAGGTATACAGGCAGAGTATATATCACTAAGAGAAAACAGACCATGAAATAAATTTACTAAATGAAAAATTGTATACACCTTAGAAAATATGGCATATCTCACTTAGAGTGGTTCGTACTGTTTGAAAGTATGAACTCTTTAAAGGTTCTCACTCATCAGTTTCTGTTATGCTAAGGAATTCTGGCTCCATTTGTATTCATTTTGCTTAAATGTCCAGATCTACCTCCTGTATTCCAGTTTGGGAACTGTACAAGTGAAATGGTGACCCCACCCCACACGAAGGTGAAACTTTGGGGTAAAAAAAAAAAAGTTTTCTGACACTGTCACTTCCTTCTTAGTGGGAAGGAAGATACTAGTACCTGGCTAGCAGCAGATTTTGGAAGGATTAATGAGTGCAGAGCACTCCCAGGTCTAAAGATAAAAGACATCCTATGAGTACAACATCTAGTTGATGTTTGCTATTTTGAATGTTTCATTGAAGGACTTTCCTATATAAATGAACTTTCATCCAGAAGCTTTGAGAAGGACGTAGAATTGAAGGGTCTCAAGTGTAGTCTCCTACCAACCTTTCTTTCTTCATCAGTAATTTCAAGCATGGCAATTTCCCATTCAGTAGTGATTGTCCTACGAAGGTAGAATATTGACTTCAGGTGTTATCTTCCTTAGACTGAGTTTATTTACAGCCAAAACAGCCATTTAATTCCATTTCTTTGGAAGTAAATTAAATCCACAGATAAGCAAATAAATAAGCTCAGGCCTTCAAAGGGCTAAATGATTTTTTTCCAATCTATGCTTAAGCAGTGTTGAACTAATTTCGTTTTTCTGGTATATTGAAAATAAACAGGGCCCTTGCTGGTGTGGCTCTGTGGATTGAGTGCCAGCCTGCAAACCAAAGGGTCACTGGTTTGATTTCCAGTCAGGGCACATGCCTGGGTTGTGGGCCAGGTCCCCAGTAGGGAGTGCGCAAGAGGCAACCACACATTGACATTTCTCTACCTCTCTTCTCCCTGCCCTTCCCCTCTCTAAAAATAAATAAGTAAAATCTTTAAAAAAAAGAAAAAGAAAAGAAAAGAAATAGGGGATCAAACATGTGTATCTCAAACTGTGTATTTTGGTTGACTTGGTTTCGTCATCCAATAAGTTGTTTTCATAAACCAAAGGCTCAAGGAAGAATCAATTTGGTTTATTTGAGTCCCAAGATAGACACTACTTCACTTAATAACTTAGCAGTAAGTTATCATCCAGCACCCAACACACGGCTCCCTTTCTGTTGAATGTCTGTGCATCCTAGGTGAGGAAGAGAATTCGGTGCTATGACAGACCTGGAACTAAGGCCGTGTGTCCCACATCTAAATGGAGGAGAAATAACTCCTTCTCTGAATAACTCTTTCTCTGATGATTTGCTTTTCCCACTCCCAAGCAATCTGGCAGTCTTCCTTCTCTATTCCTCCTTTTCTCCGTAACGATTCATATTATTTAGGAAAGAACGAGATTATGAACTCAAATCCCCCACATCCTCAGCTGAGTCAGTGTTAAGTTTCTAAATTGGTAGATAAAAATGAAAGGACAGTGCTGGTCATAGATTAAATGTTACATCTTTACAGGGATTTTTTTTTTGGTGGTGCCAATAATTAATGAAGTAGAGGCTCTCAATAAAGAATGGAACTCAGCCGCCATCACCCAGACCTTTCCAAATCTAATTTTACCAACCAAGCCCTAGGCTGGCTCTCCTAGAGTTGACTATTTCTAAAGAGATTGTCTGAAAAGAAAACATTTGAGGTTTAGTTTTGGCTCATGGTGGACACGTCTCTCAGTTAAAACAAAAGAGCCAGTCGCCTTGTTTTCAATCTGGGTGGACCCGGGCATTTCCGAAGCCCATGTGCCTTACTTGCTGAGGATGGTTCAGGAAGAATATGGGACATAGGGTCAAAAGTTCACCTGTTGCGCTAAAAAACCCTCTGAGGCCCTTTCGTAAACACGGCCTCCACCTCCGCCCCCTCCCTTCATTCCAGAAATCAGAACACCCCTCAGGCCTTGCCTCTTTCACAGTTATCTCCTTCATAGCTCCCTCTGGCTTTCTTTTAACAAGCCTTTACCTTTAAAAAAATATTTGCTGGAGGGAGTCTGAGCCCAGCACACCTGCCCATAGGCATTCCTTAAAGATGACCCTGAATCGAGCCAGAATCCAGTTCGGGGCAGTTTTTTCCTGAACTGGAGATGAATTGGGGAACGTGTGAAACAGTATACAGCACGTTCTATGTCCAGGCCAGGCACTCACACACAGAAGAGGCAGCATGAGGCTGATGGAGAAGTCCAAGCAAATAAACTTCATCCTGAAATCAGATTTTTTTAAATAAAATTAAATGAACATCAGAGCAATGATCATCTGTTATAAACTATGCCAATGACAGTAAAAGCTTTGTTATCGGACTCATTGGGTGAGTGGCTGCTGGTCAGCTAAATTTCTGGTTAGCCATGGCTGTGTTCATATTGCCCCAGGTGTCTGGCCTTTTATCTTTTCTTTAGCTCTCCCCTTTACAAGTCAAAGAAAGCATATCTTGTTGGTGTGCACGTTGTCACTTAAAGTCTATGGAGATGTAGAAATAAATTTTGTTTTTTCCAAAAGCAGCAGGAATAGCAGATGCCACTCTCTAGTCACCCTGCCCTGCAATTCTCCTTGTTCTAGACTGTGTTAGCTGACTACTAAGGTAAAGATGTTGTTTTTGATTGCGGGCAGGAGGGCGGTGGGTGGGGGGGGGGGGAGTGTGTTACTATATCCAGGACTGTGAGGTTGATTTCACTACCAACAAGATTAACATGTTATTCAATAATCTTAAAGCTGTAGACTATCAAAGGAACACAAATGGAAAAAGTGAGCCCCAGGCAGCAGCATAGATTGGACAAAAACCCAGCCTCCGGTGTCTCCATGGTTCTCCTGTCCTTACCAATTATTGCCCTCGTGGACTTGAGCGAGTAACCCAGCTTCCCTGGCTCTGAGTTTTCTCATCCATGAAATAACATATTACAGGAGGAACCCCAAAAGCCCCTTCACTCTGGAATTCTCAATACATCTTCAAGAGAGAAAATGTCTTACTCCAGCTCATCCTCCAGAAGCCTCCAAATAGGTGTCGTCCTGATGATCCAGACTATTTGAAGACTTTAAATAAGTTACCGCAGCTAAATCATCTCAAAAATACAGTTGGTGTTATGTTAATCTAGTGAAAATTCTTTGAAAAACCCCCGACATTCAAACTGGTACATCCAAGCTCATGTGTGTCAGGGAGTTCTCTCTCTCCTTTTTGAAAATGTAGGGAGGCCCCAGTCAAAACTTGGCCTTGACCTCTTTGTTTGAAACAAAGACTTGGTGTGTTAGAGTCAGAACAAATGAAACTGGTACTGTAAGTAGCCAGTACTCTATACCACCCCTAGGAGATCCAGACCCTACTCACCAAAATAAGGGCCTTCCCACAAATTCAGAACAGGGTAGGGCCTCCTGTCAACCCAGTCACACAGTGTCACGGCCGCATGACAGAATGGGAGAAGTATTGATTCTGAAGCCAGAAGTCTTGGTTATGAGGCCTCGTTTTTCACTTATTGTGTGACATTGGATAAATGACTTAATCTTTCTGCATATGAGCTTCTTTTGTAGATCATGATAACTACCTTTCAGAATAATGATGACGATTATATAAAACAATATATAAAGTGTGGTGTACAATGCTTTGTACATACTAGGCAATCAACTGTAACTATCAATATTTCAGTGAGTGGCTTGGGGATACCTGGAGGGTTTTATGCAAATCCCTAGAAAATGTTGACAGGAAACCATCTTGCACTGACCAGGAAGATGGGTTCGAATGACCTCACAGGCCTCCTTTTTATGAGTAGAAAGGAATTTCTACTCCTCAGGAAACATTAAGAAACAGAAAGGAGCAAGGTGCTCCTTATCGAGGACTTAAACTGATTTCTTCCTTCCGGCTAAAGGGAAGGGAAGGACTGAGAACTTTAGGAATGAAGGGAATTGGTGACGTGACAAGGCAGTTATCTATGTGCTAATAACAACGGGGAGGTGGGGAGAAGCATGTGCAGGTAAGGTTCAAAAACACCAGGGAACACTGCCTGTACTACAGGAGGCCGACCGGCTGCAGGACACTCGGGTCCGTATTTCCCTTCAAAGTAATGTATTTGCCTTTCTGCACAAAAGGAAGCATAACAGAAAAAGTCACTCTGGAGACTGATCCAGCAACGGTCAGCTCTGTAATGGCTGATGCTGACACTCCCGCCTCCCAACCCCCAAACCGGAAAGGTAATGCCTGTAAGGGTCTTCTAGTATAGTGTCAGCCTTCACAAACAAAACATTTCATACCAGGTCAAGCAACACCTAAGCGAGAGAAGGAAAGGCCAGAAAAGAAGGTCCATGGCAACTGCCCTGGTGAGTATCCAGGACCTCCAAACAAGGTCCCCCTGAAGACTCACCCCACTGGTCTTTCAGGTGCATCGTCTCTTTTGGATAACCCAAAAGAAAGAAAATCTTTAAGAGCAAATGTTCTCTATACTTTGGTGCTGCCTTGTCTCTGTGTGACTGTCTATCATTAAAGATAATGGATTAAAGGATCATATCATTATGTTGAAAAGAGAGGTCATTATTTGTTACATCATCTCACTTTAAAGGGAATACTTGGAACAAAGAGCAATGACTAAAAGTAATTAGACTGGGGACTCAACTTCAGCAGACATATTATTGGTGACTTTATGTATATTATTCGGTGTCAGACCCAAGGCCAGTTCCCAGTAGGGGCAAACAAAATGGATTATTCTGTTATCAAAAGCACTAGCACAGGAGCAAAGAGGACTGGGCTCCCAGCTACGTGGAAAATATGCCATGAAACTTGGAAAAATCACTCATTTCTTAGGGCCTTGGTGCCCTCATCTGAACTAAAATGACTTCTAATTCCAAAGTTACTGGTGTTCAAGGTCATGGGCTGGAGGGTCCTGGACCTGGACCTAAGTAAAGCCCTAGCTCTATCCCTTACTAGTTGTATGACCTTACCAATCTTCCATAAAATGAAATAACACAGGTATCTATAGGATTTGGGGAAAATTAAATAAGTTCATGCACTGAGCTGGAATTGCCATCAATGAGTTTTCAATCTGTTGATGGAAGTGAAACAAAGCCTCTTTAAAGAATAAGATAGATTTGTGTGTGCATGTGACTTGTGTTCACACAGGTTTTTATAGGGACTCAGTCTTAACTGATAATAGCTATAATGCTATTAAAAATCACCCAAAATGGCTATACAAAGGCATGTACCTGAGCATCTGATGTACAAGGTCTGTCCAGAAGGTATCCAGCCACGTAATACAAAAAACAGAGACGCTTATTGAAGAAGATGCAAGATACAGGAAACCATGTACGTAGTAGGACAAGGACGTCTCCGTCCCCTTCAAAGTAAACACTTTGGGACCTCACACAGTTCTCCCAATTGCCATTAGCTACCCTGTCATAGTTTCCTGAACCTCATCAATGGTCTGAAATCTCTCCCCCTTCAAAGGTGATTTTAGTTTTGGGAAAAGCCAGAAGTCACAAGGTACCAAATCTGGGCTGTAGGGGACTAAGTCACCTGGGCAATTTAATATTGCAACAAAAAACTGCACGAGACACGATAAACAAGTGGGTGCATTGTCATGATGAAGCTGCCAATCACCACAGCTGCAGCCTTTTGAATCATCCAAATAGTTTCCGGTGGAATGTTCAAGCTTAATGCAAAATCTGATGCAGATTCATTGCTCTACTTGCTCAGTCATTTTGAATGCAAGGGCCACACAGGGCCCATGCTCACTGGACGGCACATCTCCCGCCCCAACCAACTAGTACAGTGAAGTTGTCATTGTTCATACATGTGTATTCCAGTCCACTCTCCTTGGCTGCCAGGTTACATCACTGTCCTGCAAATCCTTATTATACTAACAGCGTATAATACTAACATATTATATTAACAACATACAACATATATTAACAGCTGGACTTTTTCTGGACAGACCCCATATAGTGGGCCCTGAAATAAGTAGGTCAGAATCTGTATAGAGCTTAACATATCAGAGCTAACTGTTTAAGAAATGCAAGCTGATGGTGTCAGCTTGGGAAGACAGGAAGGAAAAGAAACAGGAGAGAAAAGAATTCTGACCAAGATGCATGGCATCTGGAGCAGTGAAATGGCAGTGCGAGATAAGGGAATGGGAGTGTGTGCCTGGTTGGCGTTGGGGACAGAAGGCAGTAACAAGGAGGGCAGAGAGGCTTCACTTCCAGGACCAGCTCCAGAGGATGGGCGATGGTTGCCCAGAGTCCCATCCCAGCAGCACTCTGAGGCCTTCTTCAGGTGCAGGAAGGCAGCAGGGATGGACCAGCAACACTGGCCATGAGCAGGCCGCACTTTCGAAACGGGCACCCTCCTGGGCCAGGCTACAGCTAGGTGACTGTTCTCTGGGCAAATGAAAAGAAAGAGAAAGATACCCAGAGAATCACCAATCAATGCACAAAGGGATATAGAGAAAGGAGTTCAAACCCACTCCCCGGGGTAAGGGCGAGAGCAGTGACTGTTTAATGGGTATAGAGTTTCAGTTTTACAAGATGAAAAGAGTTCTGGAGATGAACGGTGGTGCTGGTAGCACAACATTATGAATGTATTTAGTATCACTGGACTGTATGCTTAGATGATAAAATGGTACCTTTTTATTATGTGTATTTTGCCACAATAAAAGAAAAACTGAAGAAGAGACACGCTCCGCAGGACTACAGACAAAAGCACCCGCAGGGATTTGGAGTCTCAGGAAGCTACTCTTCCCTACCAGCCCCTGTAGCCTCCATGGGTCACGGGACAAGCATTTCTGCTCAAGAAGACGCCCGCTGAGATTGGGAGGCTGGACCGATAGATCTCTATGGCAGGAGAAAGGAGAGGAAATCTATTCACACTTAAGGACTCCTGAGGGGAAAAACAAACTGAAAGGCAATATATCAAAATCTTGACAATAATTATATCATAGTAGAGTTATGGGTAATATTCAGTTTTCTCTGTGTTTTTAAAAATTTCTAAAATGAACCTTTATTACTCCTGTAATATAAAACAGACTTATTAAAATGTTTTTTTTTACACCTTTGACTACCAAAACCAAATCTGATTATTCTTCAGATTGAAAGTCAACCCTCCCTGACCCCACCATCAATGGCAAAGAGAACATTGGTGAGAAAAGCCAGAGGGAAGAACCACTATGATACCTTCTTTTCATTATGGTCCCCCAGTACACCTCTTCCCTGACCTTGACTTCGTGAGAACCGTCCAAAGTCTGGTACATTTGCAAAACAAGGTGTTTTTTTTAAACACCCTCAGGAATTTCCTGCCTCCGTAATGTACCTTTTCTCTTCTTTTTCTTTTCTTTTCTTTTTTTGTACATATTTGCACCTATGACATCAAACCAGACTGGAAATTCCTTGAGGGCAGAAACGGTGTCTTGCTCCTCTTTCAAGCCCCCTTGGTATTTAGTACAGAGAAAAGGATTTCGTAAACATTTGGTGAAGGATGAATGTTGGAGTTCATCTACTTGGCCTCTCCCTGTTTGTTCCCTGCTGTCTGCCTGGCCCCTATTCCCCTCTCATGTCCTTGGCCCCTGCAAGAACACAGCACCATTTCTTGTTAGCAAGAGAGGCCAGGCTGCATTTTGCTGATCTCTGTCTAACCAGGAGCCATCACATGTCACTCACCTGGGGCCCTGGTGTTTTGGGCACAGCTTCCGCCAACATCAAGAGATGAGTTCAAACCCATGGTTAGTCTCCCCAGGGCTGGCTGCCCAATGGTGTGGTCCTTTTAATAATAATACTTAACGCTTAAACTGCCGCTTCTATGAGCCTCTTCAAAGCCTTTTACAATCACTGGCTAATTAAGGCCCAGCCCTGCCCTGGTGACTACAGTTATAATCCCCACTTTACAGGTGGGGAAAATAAGGCAGGTTTGAAGTGAGCTGCCACAGGCCAGAGTCAACTTTCCAGGCAGAATCAGAAGTTGCAGACACCTAATTCTGGGTTGAAGCTACTAAACACCACACCTTTCTTACTGTAAATAAATATTTCCTAAGTAAGTGGGTGGACAGGCCTCTCCACTAGGGCCCCAAGGTTTCTGCAGTTTTTGAGAGTTGAGTGTAATTTGTTCATTCAATACTTTTGTAACTATCAAGACTCCAGTTGAGTTTCCAACTGAGATAACAGAGAGAGAGAGAGAGAGAGAGAGGGCTTGCCATGGGGTTTTATTTTCTGAAGGACACTTTTCCTCTATACACGTTTTTTAAGCATATATAAAATGCATGTGGTGGTTTAGAGTCCATTAAATACTGTTACCCGCATCTGGCCCTCTCACCAGCTTCATCCCAGAATGAGATTTAAGAGAGAAAGAAAAAAAAGAGAAAGGAAGTGTAACAAAATTGAAGCTATGGGAATCCTCACTCAGTTGATGACAGAAATAATAACTTAGCCACAGATGAGTGACAAAACGTAGCATATGATTAGGAGGATTAATACTTCCGGCCTGAAAGGTTAAGGTGCTAAGTAGCAAATTTTTATTAATTTGTTTGGCAGAAAGCTCAATGACTCAAACTATACAAAAGAAAATGCAAGACTTTTAACCACTGGCCACAACTTCCAACTATTAGCATGGAAGAAAACCACACACCTCATACAGTATAGTGTATGTGGGATTTCTTTTAATATCAGGACTAGAAGCAAATATTTGAAACTTTTATAAGAGCACATAACCTATCCCCAGGCCCTCTGGACTAGGGGAATAAACTAAATACCAGGGCTGAGGTCACCAGGGAACAGGACAGATGGTGGTGCGGGCTCCTGAAGGACACGTCTACCTGGAGGGCACTGCCTGTGCAGGGTCTGTAGGGACCTCAGGGCTTGGGTCACTGGGAGGGTGTGGTGAGGACATTCCACACTGAGTACGCAAGAAGACACAGAGATAAGAAGGAGGAAGGAGTCAGAGGACCTGGCTAGAAGAAAGGACAAGAGTTGAAGAAAAGCATATTTGTGACTTGTAAATCAGATAATGTTCTGTTGTTCTGCATCCCAGTCACCTCCACGCAAGGGCTCTTAGAGGAAGGGGGAGTCCAAGGCAGTAGCCAGCAGCCCAGCCTAAACCTGAGGGAAGTACATATTTCTGGTGTTTCCAAATAAAAAAGAAAATTTGTTTCTGTGGCAAGAAACTCTTCAGAGTGAACACTGAGGACTTAACATTTGCAGCTTATAAAAACTTCCATTTCTAAATCCCTGAGAAGTGAAGCCCAGTCCATCCCACGCTCATTATCAATATGGCTGAAAACTCAGGATAGAGAGCATACATATTCCAGGGCAAAATTAAGATCTTTCTATTAGGGCACAGAAACACCGGGTTCCCAAAGCAAATGCCAGGAAAAAACTAAAGTCACAAATACTTAAGTCACAAATTCCCTCCTTAAGCATAAAGGAGACATATTTTTGCAGAATAAGGAGTTGAAGAGGTTATTTTGTTTTGTTTCATTTTTATGGAATTAACTATTGGAATTAAAGTAATTAAATGTTATTAGCTTAACAGTTCTTGATTATTATAATAGCCCAGGCTTGAACCAGTTACACTCAAGGCGAATTTTAGATCCCACATATATTTGTCCTTAAATTGTTTCATTTCTTGCAGAGGTAAGAAGGACTAAGAAATAAATATTGAGTGACTTAAAAAAGAGAAAGATTCAGCCCTTCCTCAGCCGAAAGAGCACGGGACACAAATGGGTGCTTACAGTGTCTGCACTTGACCTTTCTCATTCCAGAGCCCTAAACAGAGATAACAGAGGATCAGATCAGGGAGGATGGGACAGAAGAGAAAAGCCCCCAATTCCCTCACGGGCAGCCGCTTGGTCCTAGGATTCTCCCATAAAGAAAGTGGCTTTAAAAAGAGGCCTAGCATGAAAGGTTAGCTGGCTGTGAAAGAGTTAAAATTTTATCCATCTTATCTAGGGTTGCCAGGTAAAATACAGAACACCCAGTTAAGCTTGAATTTCAGATAAGCATTGAATAATTATTCAGGATAAATACACCCCAAATATTGCATGGGATGTACTAATCCTAATGTAGTACTCATGATTTATCTGAAGTTTAAATGTAAGTAGGCACTCTGTATTTCTGGCACTCCTAATCACAACAAAATGTTCACAATGGGTAAATGTGAAAAATCAGGGAAGAGGAATACAAGCAGGTTGTTTGAAGACATGAAAGTACCATGTACGGGAAACAGCTGAAAGCTGGCGTGGTCTCCTCGGGGAAACAGGAGTTGGGAGTGGGGAAATGTCAGGCCAGGAGACTGCTGTTTTCCTTGACTTAGCAGTGGTGTTTGAATTTTCCATCAATGTATATGTAACTTTGACAAAAATGTAAATGTCATTTCAAAAAGGAAATGGTCATCGGTGATTTTATTTTAACCCCCTTTTTCCCTTTAAAAAAAAAACTTTGGTATGCCAGGTTGCCAGGTTTCAAGGACATATGACAAAAAGGACAAAACATTGAAATAAGAAGAGAAACAGCAAGAGGGTCACCAGGTCTCAGACTCCACCCTCCCCAGTGAGTACCACTCAGAGTCCCCTTCTTCGAGGAAGTGAACGCAGACCTCCAGCCTCGCCCCTCTTGGTAGTGCCCAAGGCTGGCAGACCAAGGAAGCAGGAAACAGGTGCTTTTTGCTGCAGTGAGAGTGAGGATTAAAAAGTTAGCCACTAATTATTGAGCGCTTACTAAATGCCAAGCCCTGCGTTAAGAACTGGACTACATGACCGCCTCTCATCCTCCACACTACCCTGTGAGATATTGTTGTCCTCACTTTCGGATGAGGAATTGAGTCTGACTGTGGTCAAGTGACTTGCAGAGACCACCCAGTGGTGGAGTTATGGTTGGAAACCAAATCCGACTCACCCCAAAACCCCTGCACTCAACCAAATGGCACACCATTTCCCAGGTGTGATGCTGGGTGTGAGATTCTGAAAACAGTCCCTCCCAGAATTCGGGGAGTCCAAGCTTTCATGACCGCCAAAATCAGGTGCTATAGAGATCGACCTGGCTTCTCCACCACCCTCTGTCCTGGCAGAGGAGCCAGCTAGGGTTTTGAGGGCCTCAGATCCTGGTACTTTGTTCCACAGTCTTCACAATGAGCTCACCTGGAAAGAGAGCGCACACCTGTAACACTTCCACAAAAAGCTCCCCTTCCAGACTGGGCTTCCACACGGGATGCCTTCTGCAATGATTAAAGGAAATCTAGCGTTCCCTCACAGAGCTGCCTCGTCATGGGCCTCTTTCAGGCCTGGGATTTTGAAAAACATCTTCGAGAAGACATAACCACCACCCCCCACCCCGATGTGCCTATTCGTTCCCCGTCGGAGAGTATAGGGCTAGGAGAGAAGTTGTGGCCATCACCAGGAAGTGTTTGCCCTCCCAAACCACTCCACAGCCGAGGAGCTCGGAGGGAGGGAAGGTTGAGACTTGTTGTTCCGGGCCTGGGTGTTGATTTTCAAGCTTATACGTCTGGAGCAAACAAGCCTAGGGCAGCCAAAGCTATGGAGACCACATGGGCATCTAAAAGCTGCCACTCACATTAACACCTTTCCTCAAAGCTTTGATTCCTTGCAAGCTACACCTGAAAAAGATAATGATGCAACTATCTCATCAGATCCAAGTTTGGGGGAATCATCAATGTTCTGCTTCCTTCCTCGTGTTGGTAAAGAACGAGGATTGAAGAGAAAGAACATTGTAACTGGGGTGAAAACAGCTGCCATTGTTCATGGTTATGATTATTATTTGCAAAGAGCCCAACTGCACATTAAGCAGAGTAATAAATGCCCACAACGTCATGGGGAATGGCCCCTGGTCATTCTCAGGGAAGTCAGCTGGCTCCCCTCTGCCAGCATCAGATAATGGCTCAGATGATAAGTTTCAGCTACCCGGCTGGAGCCTCTTCCAGTATTTGATCCCAGTTAGGGATCTGATTCCCTCCTCCTGGCAGTTCTCTTTGATGTCTGAGATTCTCCTGAGGATAAGAGGTGACTGCCTGCTCCTGGCCTGAGTCGTTTGTGACTTCTTGTGTCCTTTCAGACTTAACTTCTGTCCCGGGTGCCTCCCCACCATGCAGCCTGTTCCCAGGGTCAACATGGAAGTTCACAATACCATTTTTAAAAACAAACTTCAAGAGAAGAATTTCTCTT
The DNA here is from genome assembly GCA_004027735.1 of Carollia perspicillata. Lineage (NCBI taxonomy): Eukaryota > Metazoa > Chordata > Mammalia > Chiroptera > Phyllostomidae > Carollia > Carollia perspicillata. Next base: position 12,847 of record PVKM010036368.1, read on the forward strand.
TTTCTATGCTAAGGATATGAGTCTTTAGACACCCAATAAGAGTCCACAGGTTTTTTTTTTCTTTTTAAGATTTTACTTATTTATCTTTAGAGGGGAAGGGAAGGAGAGAAGGAGAGAAATATCAATGTATGGTTGCCTCTCACGGGTGCCCCGCTAGGAACTGGCCTGCAACCCAGGCATGTGCCCTGACTGGGAATTGAACCTTGATCCTTTTGTTCACAGGCCAGTGCTCAGTCCACTGAGCTACACCAGCCAGGGCAAGAGTCCATGGTTTTAAGGAGCCGACGGTGAAATAGCGTTACAATTCTAGCTCGTAGAAGCTCTGGGGGTCTTCACTCTCCCCTGCCATTCAATAGAGTTTGGGCACTGTGTGGCCTGGGGGTAAACTCAATACCCTATTTCATATTTGGTCACAAATATGTATGAGTCCACCAGCCTGGAAGCCCCCATTTCCCTCCCCGACAGGTGAGGACTGGCTAACCCTTCTGAGAAGGAGGTCGATTGCTTAGGGAGCTGTGCCTACTGGCCTGCCGTCTTCCTGGCTGAGTCACTGAAAATCCCCAAAGTGTCAGGGTAAGTTGGGAACTAGTGTAAGAAGAAAACAGACTTCAGGGAGTGAACCTATTCCCTCTCTGTTGACTGGCCAGCTGCACCAGCCTGGTCGTGGGGTAGAAAGGGGTTTGTTGCATATTCTCAACTTCTGAGCTGGAAAAACATTCCCTTTCATCAAATTCACACACACTCACATATACACAACCCTATGAGCAATTGGTAGTTTGCCTATGAAAAGAAGATTGGATCACAGGGTCTGATTAGCCCAGGTGGGGTAAATCACAGAGAAGGATCATCAAACACCAGCACAGAAGCCACCACACAGCCCTGGGCTGCCAAACTCAGGGGAGAACCACGGTCTCTATCAATTCAGTGACCTGGTTTCTCCCAAGTAGATAGGTTGCTGCCCTTGGAAAGGTCAGGAAGCTTAGACAGGACATGCTGGACAAAGCCTCCGGCTCCTGCTGCTCTCTTTCCCACTAGGAATGAGGTGGGGGTGCACAGAGAGAACAAGTTAGACCAGGGGGCAAATTCCGACAGGTCTGAATCCAACCCTGAGGATGATAGGATTCTTCCGTCATAGCTCCTCCTTCCAGAGCCGCATTCTTCCAGGTTCTGAAACTTCTCAACTAGGGGCAACTCCAATGGCCTAGAAAACTCTGGACTAGACTCTCCAAGGCAACATTTACCACTGAGATCTGCTCCCTCCTTCTTTAAACCCCGCAAGCACCTCCATGCTCCTATGGGTCTCTCCCTGGGGTGGATAGGCAGCAGCTCCAGACAGCAGCTCCCCTCCCCCTTCTGAGAGAGAGAGGAAGAGAGACAGAGAGAGACAGAGAGAAGCAGTCCCAGCAGGTGTCTAGGCTCACCTTTTCTCCTGAGGCAAGAGGCAAATGCAGGTGCCTCCTGCCACTCCCTCTTTCCTTCTAATGGGAGTGGGTGACTAGGAAGGTGTCCCAGCCACTCCCTATGACCCCCCCGAGGGGCTGGAGGCTTAAGGAGGGACCTCTGCTACCAACTTGCTCTAAGAGCTGGAGCCCATAATCAAACCTCACCCTCCCTCACTCCTTTCCCACCTACCCTACCACCTCCACATAGCTTTTTTGGGCTCCTCTTGTATTCTGCTTCCTACAGGACCTTAGCCTCTGATTCAAATCTGCCATTACTCATTGGTACTGTCCCAGCCCAGGGCCAGCAGATGGTCTGAATGAAGTAACACCAAAGAAATGCAGGGGCCAGCCTTGGCCTCAGGGGGTTTAAAGTCAGCCCCAGGAGCTCAAAAAGTAGTTCCATAGACTTATGACCCACCCTCAAGCTCTAGCTTGATAAATTCTCTGAGTCTCTGCTTCTGGATCTTTTCTGACCCTTGACATAACAGGACTTGGGGAGATCGAACCTCTTCTCTCCCATATCC
>PVKM010036369.1:0-14843 GCA_004027735.1 Carollia perspicillata
CTTAGGGTTTAGACCCCACATTTCTCAGGGACAACCCCCCAGCTGATAAAATATCCCTCTGGAATTTCAGCTGCCACCTGTGCAAGCCCAACCAATTCCCTCTCACCTCTTACTCACTCCCTACCAGTCCAGTTGTGGTGATGTGGTCTCTTCTTTCTGACCATAGTTATAAGGCTTCTTTCTAGCCAGTGTTCATTTGGTTATCCAGAATAATTTCTCTACAATTTAGTTGTAATTCCAGATTGGTCCTGAAAGGAAGTTAGTGTAGCTTTTATTTATTTGTCCACCATCTTGGATCTGTCAATCAATGCAGACTTGGGCAAAGATCTTCTTTGTGAATTACAGAGTTCTCCATAACAAAAGGAATTCCTGGTGTTGGCACTGGGATTTGGGGAAAGAAGAGAGATGACTGGGCTAAAGAGGACTTGGCTGGATTAGTGGTAGGCAAGAACAGCCACAGGTTTATATCAACTGAGTATCAGCCTTTTTTTGTATCCCATAAAATAGATAAGCAAAAAATAAATAAATAAAAATAAGAACCTCACTCCAGGAAATCCTGGAATCAAGATGGGCTTGGAATATTCAAAATAGTAAGTGTATGGTAACTAAGACCATAATTAAGGGAAGAAGAAATCAACAGTTTTGAATCAAATAGTTATACTTGAGCGTATTCACAATAGCAAGTAATATTCATATTGGGAGAAAATTAGAAATTACTTAATTTGGTATTATATGCATTAATATTGTTGATGATTACATACAAAGTCAAGTATAAGAGAAAACATGTGTAATCCACTGACAAAACCAAAGTGTGTTTTTCCTTGATAAGAAAAAATTTTGGCTACTTTTAATACTTGCTCCTTCACACAATACATAATGAAGATAAAAATAAGTTAAGAGCTACTGCCCTTGTCCTAGCTGCTGCTTCTCCAGTCCATCTATGATTACTGCTCCAGCATTGGCAAGAAAGAGGTGGAGGCATGAAAATCCATCCACATGTGGTGGTCAGGGTTGAGCCTCACAATTGGCCAGGCTCAGAGTCAATCCCATGCATGAATGGGTCAATAGCAATCAAGTCTCAAGTATAACAGTAGGGCCCACATAACCTACACAGGGACATCCCTAGAGCACCCAGCTCAGGAAATTGAGGGGATTGAACCACTGGGTCCCACAAGACACCTACTACATAAGGTCACCCCTCAAAAACTGGGAGTGATAGCAGATCTATCTAATATATAAAACAAACAAAAAGAGGCAGACCAAAAATGAGGAGACAAAGAAACAGGCCTCAGATGAAAGAACAGGTGGAATCTCCAGAAAAAGAGCTAAGTGAAATGGAGGCAAGCAATGATCAAATATAGAGTTCAAAGTAATGGTTATAAGGATGCTGAAAAAACTTAGTGATAACTGTAATAACATGAAAATGGACAGAAAATCCATGAAAAACAACTAGTCAGAAATGAAGAATAGCATATGTGACATCAAGAATACTCTGAAATAAATAAAATGTTGGTTGGATGATACAGAAGATTAAATCACAGATTTAGAAGGCACAGTAGGGAAAAAGTACACAATAGGAGCAGCAAAAAAAAAAAAGGAAATAAATTAAGAGAACCTTGAGATAACATGAAGCATAAAAAACACCCACATCGCAGGGGTACTAGGAGAAAACAGAGAGTGAGAGATGAAGAAACTATTTGAAGAAATAAGAACTCAAAACTTCCCTAACTTGATAAAAGAAACAGAGACACAAATACAAGAAGGACAGTGTCACAGACAAGATGAAACCAAAAAGGTCCACACCAAGATGCATCATAATTAAAATGCCAAATGTTAAAGACAAAGAGAGAATCTTAAAAGCAGCAATAGAAAAGCCTTAATTCCCTACAAGGGTGCTTCCATAAGACTGTCAGCTGATTTCTCAACAGAAACATTACAGGCCAGAAGAGGTTGGCATAAAATATTTGAATGATAACAAGCAAGGAGTTATACCTAAGACTAATATACCCAATAAGGTTATCTTTTAAAAGAGTAAAAGAAATAAGGAGCTTCTTAGAAAAGAAAAAAATAAGAGAGTTTTTTTTTTTAACCACAAAACCAGTATTACAAGAAATGTTAAAGGCTCTGCTATAAGAAGTAAGAAAAACAGGAGCTCCAGCCAAGATGAAGGTGTAGGCAGAAATGCTGTGCTTCCTCATAGAACCAAAAGAATAATAACAACCAATTTAAAAACAAGGAAAAGCCAGAACCTCTAGAAAATCAAATTGCATGGAAGACCAACTACTAAGGAGTTAAAGAAATATTCATCCAGTCTGATAGGAGGGGTGGAGATGGGGACACAGAGAACACATGGCAAGGCAAGGCAGTAGACCATGCTAGTGATCCCACATTTGTACCCAGGTAAGATGAGAGGAGCAATGGGGGAGTGAGATACTTCTGTGAAACCCAGAGTTTCAGCATGGGAAACTGAAGACTTGAAACCCCTGGCTATAAAAATCTATGGGTGTTGCAGTAGAGAGAGAAACTCACAATCTCACAGGAGAGTCCATCAGAGGGACCCACAGAGTCTTAGAACATACACATACCCACCCAACCAGGAAATAGCACAATCTGGTTGTGGGAAGTGAGGGAAGTGACGAAAAGTGAGGCAAGAGCCAAGTAGCAGCACTCTTCCCTCTCTGACACCTCCCCCACATACAGTGCCACAGTGAAGCACAGAGGGTTGCCCCACCCTGGTGAATACCTAAGACCCGCCCCTTACAACATATCAGGGGCACCAAGACAAAGAAATATGGCCCACCTCCAGAAAAAGAAGTAATCAACAAAGAGATAGACAACCTATCTGATGTAGAGTTCAAAACACTGGAAATCAGGATGCTCACAGAATTGATTGAGCTCAGTTGCAAAATGAAGGAAGGAATGAAGGTTATACAAAGTGAAATAAAGGAAAATATACAGGAAGCCAACAGTGAAGGAAAGGAAACCAGGACTCAAATCAACAATCTTGAGCAGAAGGAAGAAATGAATGTTCAACCAGAACAGAATGAGGAAACAAGAATTCAAAAAAAAAAAAAAAAAGAACATAGGTTTAGAAGCCTCCAGGACAACTTTAAATGCTCCAACATCCAAATAATAGGGGTGCCAGAAAGAGAAGAGGAGACCAAAAAATAGAGAATTTATTTGAAAAAATAGTGAAGGAAAACTCCCCCAATCTGGTAAAGGAAATACACTTCCAGAAAGTCTAGGAAGCCCAGAAGGTCCCAAAGAAATTGAGCCCAAGGAGGAACACACCAAGACATATCATAATTAAGTTACCCAAGATTAAAGATAAGGAAATAATCTTAAAAGCAGCAATAGGAAAGGAGAAAGTTACCTACAAAGGAGTTCCCATAAGACTATACACTGTTTTCTGAAAAGAAACCTTGCAGGCAAGAAGGGGCTGGAAAGAAACTATCGAGGTCATGAAAAGCAAGGACCTACATCCAAGATTACTCTATCTAGCAAAGTTATCATTTAGAATGGATAGGCAGATAAAGTGCTTCCCAGATAAGGTAAAGTTAAAGGAATTTATCATCAGGAAACCCTTATTATATGAAATGTTAAAGGGACTTATCTAGGAAATAGAGGTCAAAAACTATGAACAATAAAATTACAATAAACTCACAACTATCAACAACTAAACCTAAAAATCAAAAACAAAAAGTAGTCAAACAACTAGAATAGAAACAGAATCACAGAAATGGAGATCATACGGAGGGTTATCAGTAGGGTGGGGGAGGGGTAGAATGGGGGGAAAAGGTACATGGAATAAGAAGCGTAATATGTAGACACAATATAGACAGGGAAAGGTTAAAAACAGTATAGGAAATGTAGAGGCCAAAGAAGTTATCTGTACAACCTATGGACATGAACTAAAAGGGTGGGAGGATACTGGAGGATGTTGGGGTGCAGGGAGGATGGGGAATAAAGGGGAGAAAAAATTGGGGCAACAGTAATAGCATAATCAATAAAATATACTTTAAAATATTAAAAAATAAAAAAGAAGTAGGAAAAAAGAAAAACAAAAACAGAGACAAAACAAAGAGTTAAAAATAATAAATTGACAATAAATATATAACTATCAATAATTACTTTAAGTGAAAATGGCTTAAATGTTCTGATCAAAAGAGAATAGCTGAATGGATAAGAAGACAATATCCATATATATGTACTGTCTAAAAGAGACCCACTTCCGAATGAAATATACACATGGACTAAAAGTAAAAGGTTGAAAAAAGATATTTGATGCAAATAGCAATGTTAAAAAACTAGGATAGAAATGCATATATTTGACAAAGTTAACTTTAAAACAAAGGCTATAGTATGAGACAAAAGATGACACTACATGGTGATAAAAAGATCAACCCAACAAAATGATAAAACTGTGGTAAATATTTCTGCCCCCAACTTAGGAGCACCTAAAATATAAAATTAATCTTGATTAATACAAAGGGAAAGATCGACAGCAATGCAGTCACAGTAGGAGATTTTAGCACATATTGATATCAACGAATACATCTTCCAGACAGAAAATCAACAGGTATGGGGGGCTCTGCCCACAGAGCCCCCACGTCTGCCATGGATGAAAATAATGCTACCAAGACATGATCTGCTTGGGAAAGAAAGGTGGCCAATCTCTCAAAGGAGAAGGGGCCCAAGTCCTTACCTCAAATGGTATTTATTAGGTTCATAACACACAGGGATACAGGTAAAGCTCATCAATCGATGTCAGGCAGCAAGGATCAAACAATAGATAACATTTCAAAGAAATCTGAGGGCTTAATCTGAGTCAGTGTCTGTCAGGTAAGAGGGTTGCAAAAACTTTAGGAAACATACTCATTTCCTGCTCAGACCCTTATCATGTGGATGAAAGCACTCTTAGCAAAGCAGGCTTCACAGGATTTTACTAATTCTTTCTTATGCCCGATCACACCAGAATCTGCTCTAGCCAGCAGAGGGCTGCACCCCCTCCCCATCATAGATTCAGGCTTAAGTGGATTACAGCCAGGAAGCACTTCTGCTAGAGCTTCTTCCAGACAGAAAGGGGACTCGGGCTAGGTCAAAATAGCCAGGGGGGATGAAGGATTTTTGCCTCCATTTCGCAGCCCCCCAAGTCCTACCTTAATGGCCTCCCACATGATTGTGTCTGGTTTGGGTTGCCCCTCCTCTGAGAGGTTTTACCCATAGTCTCTGACTAACTGACCAAGCATTGGGGGCTAGAAATGGCAGAGGCAGTGCTCTTGCCAGGGAGATAAGCTTTGTTTCCTCAGTGGCTCCGAGTCTGAAGGTGGCTCACTCAGCCTTAGCCACGGGGGGCGGTTACAACTCCTGAAACCAGACAGAGCAGTTCCCAACAAACAGGAAATAGTGGCCTTAAATTACATATTGACCAGATGCATTTAATTGATATTTTCAGAGCATTTCATCCCAGAGCAGCAGAATAACATTCTTTTCAAATGCATATGGAATATTTTCAAAAAATAGAGCATATGTTGAAACACAAAACAAAAGTCAATGTATTAAAGAACATTGACATCATATAACCCATCTTCTATGACGAAAATGTTACAAAATTAGAAATCAGTCACCAGAAGAACACTGGAAAACATGCAAAGACATGAAACCTAAATAATATGTTATTAATAAATGAATGGGTTTGCAATCAGATCAAGGAAAAAATCAGAAGTTACCCTAAAAACAAATGAAAATGAGAATTCAACCCAATATCTTGGGATACAGAAAAAGCAGTCCTCAGTGGGAAGTTCATAGCATTTACAGGTCTACTTCAGGAAACAAACAAAAAACCTCAAATAAACAACCTAACTTTACACTTAAAGGAACTGGAAAAAATACAACAAAAAAAGCCCAAAATAAGTAGAAGGAAGGAAATACTAAAGATCAGAGCAGAAATAGGCAAAATAGAGTCTAAAAATATATAAAATACCAATGAAACGAAGAGCTTGTTCTTTGAAAAGTTACATAAGATTGACAAACTCTTTAACCAGACTCATCAAGAAAAAAAGAGAGAGACCCAAATAAAGAAAATCTGAAAGGAAAGATAAAGAAGAACTGACCCCACATAAATACAAAGGATTATAAGAAAATATTATAAACAATTATATGCCAACACATTGGACAATATGAAAAAAAATGGATATATTCCTAGAAACACACAATCTTCCAAATGGATGTATTTCTAGAAACATATAATCTTCCAAAACTGAAACAGAAAGAATCAGAGAATCTGAATAAAGAGATTATAGCCCTGGCTGGTGTAGCTCAGTGGATTGAGCACGGGCCTGTGAAGCAAAGGGTCACTGGTTCAATTCCCAGTCAGGGCACATGCCTGGGTTGCAGGCCAGGTCCCCAGGAGGGGACACATGAGAGGCAACCACACATTGATGTTTCTCTCCTACTCTTTCTCTTTCCCTTCCCCTCTCTCTAAAAATAAATAAATAAAATAAAAAAAGAAATTATAGCTAGTGAAATTACAGGATTAATAAAAAAATTCCAACAAATAAAAGCCCAGAATCAGATGACTCACAGAAGAATTTTACCAAATATTCAAAGAACTGTCACCTATCCTTCATTCACACTGTTTCAAAAATTCAAGAAGAAAGAAAACTCACAAGCTCATTGTACAAAGCCAGAATTATCCTAATTTCAAAACCAGATAAAGACACTACTAAGAAAGAAAATAGACCAATATCCCTAATTAACTTAGGTGACAAAATCCTCTGCAAAGTATCAGCAAACTGAATCCAGCAATACATTAAAAAGATCATACACCATAGTCAAGTGAGATTTATATCAGAGAGGCAAAGTTGGTACAATATGCACAAATCAGTTAATGTAATATACCACATTAACCAAATGAAGGATAAAAACAATATGATCATATCAATAGATGCAAAAAATAGCATTTGATACAATCCAACACCTATTTATGATAAAAGCTCTCAGAAAAAGTAGAAATAGAAGGAAAATATCTGAATGTAATATAGGTCATATATGAAAAACCCACACCCAACATTGTACTCAATGGACTAAAACTAAAAGCATCTCCTTTAAGATCAGGAACCAGACAGGGATGTCTGCTTTTACTCCTCTTTTTTTTTTTTTTCTGTTACCATGTCTTTTTTATTTTTTTTAATTTTTAAATATGTTTTATTGATTATGCCATTACAATTGTCTCATTTTCCCCCTTCATTCTCTCATATTTACCACTCTTATTGAACATAGTACTGGAAGTCATATTCACAGCAATTAGACAAGAAGAAGAGATAAAAGGTATCCAAATTGGAAAGGAAAAAGTAAAACTGTCCTTTTTCAAAGATGACATAAAATTGTACATAGAAAAATCGAAATATTCAACAATAAAGCTGCTAGCTCTAATAAATAAATTTGGACCTAGCTGATGTGGCTCAGTGGATCGAGCACCCACCTGATAACCAAAGGGTCACTGGTTCATTTCCCAGTCAGTACACATGCTTGGGTTGTAGGTCAGGTCCTCAGTAGGTAATGTACAAGAGGCAACCGCACATCTATGTTTCCCTCCCTCTCTTTTTCCTTCCCTTCCTCTCTCTATAAAAATAAATAAAATCTTTAAAAAATAAATAAATGTGGCAAAGTAGCAGAATACAAAACTAATATTCAGAAATTGGTGGCATACCTATACACCAATAATGAATTATCAGAAAGAGAAACTAGGAAAAATTCCCACTGGCTATTGTAACAACTAAAAATAAAGTATTTAGGAATAAATTTAACCAAGGAGATAGAAGACATGTACTTGGAAAACTACAGGACATTAAAAAAAGAAAATGAAGAAGATACAAATAAGTGGAAGCATATATTGCGTTCAGAATTAACATTAAAATGTTCATATTAGCCAAAACAATCTGAAAGGCAATGCAATTCCATTATGCTAAATGAAATCAGCCAGCAGGTGAAAGACAAATACCATATGATCTCACCTATAAGAGGAACCTAATCAACAAAACAAACAAGCAAGCAAAATATAACCAGAGACATTGAAATTAAGACCAAGCTGACAATAACCAGAGGAGAGGTGGGAGGGGATAGTGGGGGAAGGGGGGGCTAGGGTTGTTAAGGAACATGTATAAAGGACACATGCACAAAGCCAAAGAGGGGTAGGATGGAGGGTGGGAGACAGGGATGGATGGGGTGGGGGAGAGTGGTGGGGGTAAAATGGAGACAACTGTACTTGAACAACAATAAAAAAATAAAAAACTACCAATGGCATATTTTACTGATCTAGAACAAATAATCTAAAAATTTATATATAACTAAGAAAGACCTCTAATAGACTCAGCAGTCACAAAAAAGATGAACAAACTTGTACCTGATATCAAACTATCCTACAAGGCCATTATAATCAAAACAACCTGGTACTGGCATAAGAAAAGGCATATAGAGCAATGGAATAGAATAGAGAGTCCAGAAATAAACCTATGGTTATATGGTCAATTAATAGTCTAGAAAGGAGGCAAAATATACAATCAGGTAAAGATAGTCTCTTCAATGAATGGTGTTTGGAAAACGGGACAGATACATTTAAAAATGAAATTAGACCACCAACTTACACAATGCTAAAAAATAAACTCAAAAATATACAAAAACTTAAATATAAGTCATGAAACTACAAAAAATCCTACAAGTAAAGATAGGGAGTAAAATTTCAGACATGTCTCATATCAATACTTTGCCAATATGTCTCCTAGGGCAAGGTAAAAAGAAAAAAATAAATGGGACTACATCAAATTAAAAAGCTTCTGCACAGCAAAAGAAAGCATCAAAAAAATGAAAAAGGAACCCATTGCATGGGAGAACTTATTTGCCAATGATACATGTGATAAGAGACTCATTTCCAAAATATTAAAGATCTTATAAAACTCAACACCTGAAAGACAAACAATTCAATTAACAGTATGGGCAAAGTCCCCAAACAGATACTTCTCCAAAGAGGACATACAGATGCCCAATCGACATTTGAAAAAAATACTCAACCTCATTAATCACCATAAAGATGAAAATGAAAACCATACCGTGATAGCACCTCACATCTACCAAAATGGCTACCATCAATAAATCAACAAGTGGTGGCAAGGATGTGGAAAAAAGGAAACCCTCATGGACTCTTGGTGGGAATGCAGACTGGTGCAGCCACTGTGGAAAATAGTATGCAGCTTCCTCAACAAATTGAAAATCAAACTGCCTTATGACCCAGTGATCCCGTTTTTAGGAATATATCCTAAGAATCCCAAGACACCAATTCAAAAGAATATATGTTATGTTCATAGCAACATTATTCACAACAGCCAATATCTGGAAATAGCCCAAGTGCCCATCAGTAAATGAGTGGACAAAAAAGCAGTGGTGCATTTACACAATAGAATACTATGAGGTCATAAAAAAAAAAAAAAGAAAGAAACCTTAGCCTCTGAGACAGTATGGATGGACCTGGAGATCATTATGCTAAGTGAAATAAGCCAGTCAGAGAAAGACAATTACCACATGATCTTGCTTATATGTGGAATCTGATTAACCAAATAAACTAACAAACAAAATAGAAACAGATAAATGGATACATGGAACAGACTGATGGCTCTCTAAGAGGAGGGGAGAAAGGAATTGAAGGGATCAGCAAAAAAATGTGTATGCAAAAGGTATAGATACAGACAACAGTGTGGTGATGAACAGAGAGAAGTGGGTGCAGGGACTGGGTGAAGGTGGGCAAAGGGAAGAAAAGTGAGGACATCAGTAATAGTGTCAACAATAAAAACAAAAGTAAAAAAGTTAATGGGCATTCTTAGTAGAAAAAAACAATAATGCAAACTGTCTCTTTTCTGAAAACAATAGGACTGTAAAAAAGGTTAATGTTCCAAAATAAACATTACTTTAAAATGTTAATAAAATATGTTCACAAGCAGACTATTTTTCTGTTTTGTGTCAATTTAGTCTTATTAGACTTTGTGCTTTTTCTGGCTGATAACTCAAGGCTTTCTTCAGTACTAGAAAATTCATAGGTATATACAACATCTGTTGTATATTGCCTTCATTCTCTCCTGGAAATCCTATTAGAAATATATTTCAATGTTTCAATGTATCCTCTAATTCTTTTTTTATGTTTTTAATTTCTTCCCTTCTCTTTCCTTTCTTCCTTCATCCTCCCACCCACCCTCCCTCCTTTCTTTCCTGCAATATTCTGTGTAATTTAGTCAGTTTTGTTTTTTCAAGTAACTACCACTTCAACTGCATCCAAATTATTATTTATCCTTTTTATTAGAGTTCCAACTTCAACTTTTTAATCTATATGTAAAATTCATTTGCAAGATTCTAACAGATTCTTAGTCATATTCATCCATACTTGTTTCAAATTTTTTCATTTTTATTTACAACCTTTTATTACTGTTTAAGTTGCATTAGTAGTTCCTTTTTTATCCTTTCCAAGATTTATAAATTAATTTTATTGCAGCTATTTGACAAATGATTATTTCTAATTTTTCAAGTGTAATTCCTCCCATTTGGGAGGTACACTGGATATCTTTCACTGTCTTGAATTTCCACATGTGTTTGTAAATCTGAGCTTGTGAGTTCTTCTTGCCAAGGAAATTTTGTTTGTTTCTTTATGTTTATCTCTTCATAAACTCACTTCTATAGAGTGGAAAGTTTAATTATTACCTCACCCTGACCTGAGAGTCCAAAGCTCAGAATTGATTGGAACCTTGTCCAATTGGAAAACCGTAGTTCCAGACTCCATGTTCATCAGGGGAGGTATTATTGAAAAATCCACTGGAATGAGCAAGTAGCTCAGCTTCTTCTCCTGGCCAGGTCATTTCTAACAAGCCCCTGACATCACGGAGACCATGGGCCTCTGTGACTCACCATGGTAGATACATTAAGTGTTTTATGGGACTTGGACTACTTGGCCTGATCCCTCTTTTCAGTCTCAGAGCCCTGGGTAGTTCAACCTCTGTTCTCCATATTAATTTTCTTTTTGTTATTGTTCATCAGAGTTATTATAAAATGTGTTTTACTAGAGAAACTCTACATTTTTGTTCTTTTTTTTTATTTTCTGTATTCCAAATGGATAGAGAAACGCTCTCCATTTTTCACCACATGTGCATCCACTGTGCCTTCTTGGCTACAAAAGCAAAAATATTAAAATAAAAGTAGTTACTTTTTTCTCTATTTTGCCTGAAAATCAATATTCTTTGTATAGTTAAACTTTTCATCTTCATCATAATGAAGGAAGGTAAATAATTCTACTATTGTAGAAAATTATATATTTGCTATAATAAAGAACTAGAAATAATACTATGAAACAAATGTTGTAGGTAACACAGGACTGTGACGAATATTTGAGTCACTGCTAGTACTACTGTAATAGGGGAACACCTTCCCAGAATGAGGGACAGCACCATGGACTGCTCATGAGCAGCAGCTACAGTGCAAATGCATGAACCAGCTGTGTCACCTCAGCATCCACATGAATGTGGCATGAATCAGCAGAAAGAGGCACGTACAGTACATGTATTGGGCTTGGGAGGTGATTGGATAAAAGGACATAACCTCCTATCTACTTCTGCTGCACAGGGGATTCTGGGGGCCATCTTTAAAAAGCAAAGAGCACAGAAAGCACATGCCATTGCTTTCTCTTCCCCTTGCTGGTCTCGTTGGCCAACTGGGGCTCATGTTCTTGGGTCAGTGGGCCTTGGAGACCTCCTGGTCTGGGAATGTTCCCAGCAACCCTCCCTGAATGCTCCAGGGTCTGTCTGGCCAGAAGTACATAATCAGGTGCTGTGTCAGTAGGGCAAAAGGGGAGGAGGTTTGGCCAAGTGGCCCCTGGAGACAGGCTCTTCATCCCTCCCCCACATGGGGAGCCACTGCAGCACTTGTGACTGGAGTGAGGGCTGTGTGGGCTTGCCTGACTGGGAGCACAGCTGCACCAGCAAGCTGAGGCTGAAGAGATGGGGAGCAAGTGCTGGACTGGCAGGTGGAGGCCAAGGAAGGAGCAGCACACCATGAGTGGGACTTCTGCCAACAGGCATAGACCCCAGAGGACTCCTGGAACACACCATGACAAGAAGCATGCTACAACTACCTGCATTTTCCCAAAGACAGTACTTTTAAATGGGAAAAGAAATTCCAGGTGCAGCCTAGGACTTGTCTGGACTGGCAGAGGGTGGCAGTGCCATTTTTCTTTGGATATTTTAAAAGGAATGGGCTTTGAGGCAGAAACCTGCCTTTATTTCAAATTGTATGGTCATCAAATAAAAGAGTATTTTTCCTTTTCACAAAACTCTGTCCCTAGAGTACTGCTTATTTGGTGGCAAGTGGTAGGACCCCCAATGGCTGGTTCATAACCTTACCAAAAGAATACAACTTTTAACTGTGTGTGTGTATCTAGGCAATAGAAGATATGCAGAAAATCACACATCACATTCTTTACATGTGAAATGAAGTATCTGAAGATATCTACAACTGTTTAAAATACTTTACATCTCTTGAATTACTACATTTTGCTTTAGATTTGTAGCATAAGCAGGCTTCTAGTCAAGTGAGATCCAATTCTTTAGCTCTTCCAATTTTCAAAGAAAAGTTCTGAATGCTTAATTATACACAAAGCAACCTGCTAAAAGTTATTATTTTCCTGGCTGAAAGGGAAGGTGACTTGACATACACACTGACAGCAGACTGCACATAAACATTGGTCTATATGACAGTTCATTTCAAGCAAGCTTTAACATGCTCAAAAACCCTGTGCTGAGTTAGACCATGTCAGTGTAGGCCTGTCTTTCTGCCAAGAGATCAGTTCCTGTACATGAATTATATCATTTATAGAAAGTTAATTTTATTTAAAAAAGGAAAGATGATCTTTCAGCACTTAATATTAAGTACTAAATAGATTTTTAAAAATACAGACACTTTTGATTTCTGATTTTATTTTAAAATGTCAGTATAGGAACTCAGAGGCAAAGTTACTAAGTACCTTCATCAGGGCCTAAAAAAATCTGTAAGGCACACACAATTATTCCTTTAGCCAATTTTATAATATTTATAATATAGTAGTTATTTTATGATATGTGATAGGACTGTTCTTAGTCTGTTTCTGTTTCTCTCTCCACCCCTCTCTTTCCCCCTTTTCCTCTCTCCCTCCCCCTCATGATTTTTCGGAGACACTCTTAGCATTTTTTTTTAGTTAGTTGAAGAAAACTTACTTTATAATGAAGTTTGTATCTAGACTTAAAAATGTGCAGGTTACTAAGGATACTATTAGTAGCATTTAGGAATGCAATTATCCTTAAATGTCAAGGGAACTTGTAAACTAGTCATTATTGTTTAATATTCCTAAATGGGAGATTCTAAATCTTCTTTTATTTGAAGAAACAGAAAAAAATAAATCATTTTCACAAATTCATGTGACCAACATAGAGTTAATACTCATAACATATTTTTGAATGAATGAATATGATTTTACATATGTTTGGAAACAGCTATATAACTTATTCTTTTTCTTCTTGCTCTGGCATAGAAAGGCAAAAAAAGTCAGAAGAAATGAATCTTTTTTTCAGGGCTGTCTTGTTTACTTTCATATTGTGTGAGGTTGACTGTGAAACAGAAAATGAAATGTGGAAGCATGGAAGATGCACAACCCATTTAAACAGAGACTCAGATGTAGAAGATCCAGATGAGGAAGTCTGACATATACTAACCATAATATTTATGCCAGGTCCAATATAAAAGGACATAATACTCATCTTCCAGCAAAATGCAAGGAAAGGAGTATATCAAGTCTTCCCTAGTGGACATTTTTCCAAAGAGGATATTCAAATGGCTGACAAGTATATGAAAAGCTGCTTGATATCAGTAATCATCAGAGATATGCAAATTGAAAGCACAATAAGATATCATGTCATGCCTGCCAAAATGGCTACCATCGATAAGTCAACAAACAAACAAGTGGTCGCCAGAATGTGGAAAATGGGAACCCTCCTCCATTGTAGGTGGGAAAGCAGATTGGTGCAGCCACTGTGAAAAATACAATGGAGGTTCCTCAAAATATTTAAAATAGAACTATCATATGATCCAGCGATTCTATTTCTGGGTATATATGTGAAGGTAACAAAATCACTGTCCCAAAAAAATATTGAACCCCCATTTTCAATGAAGCATTTCTTATAATAGTCAAGACATGAAAACAACCTAACTATCCATCTAATAATGAATACATAAAGAACATATCATACATATTTATATAGAAGATTTCATTATATATAAAGATCCCATTACATATAAATAAATATATAATGAAAATAAAGTGAAATGAAAAGTAAATACTGTATGATTTCACTTTATGTGGAATTTCATAGTATAATATAATATACTATAATAATACCTATATATTAATATATGTAAATGTATACACACACACATATATACATGAGGACTCTCCAGAAAATGTCCAGTCATTGTTAATAGAACGAGAATGGTTTGCACAATATGGATGTTACCTGGCAGCCAAAGATAGTGGACTGGTCTGTGCTTGTGTAAACAATGACTACTTCATTGTACTAGTCCGTGGGGGCAGTGGACACCATGGAGTGAGTGTGTGGACTCTCTGGCCATCACATTCAAAATGAATGAGTGAGTAAAACAACAAATCTGCATCAAATTTTGCATTAAGCTTGAACATTCCTCTGTGGAAACTATTTGCATGATTCAGAAGACCACAGCTATGGGCAACTGGTGACTGGCAGCTTCATCACAACACACCCCCT
>PVKM010036370.1:0-14828 GCA_004027735.1 Carollia perspicillata
AAGGCAGTGCTTTAATTCTGGCATAATAGAAGTCCTGAATAAATAAATCATAAGCGTTTTATCACCTCTGTGTGCCTGGGGACTCCTTCTCCACCTAACACATCTTGTAAGCCCAGCAACAGTCAGCCCTCCTAGGACAACAGCAGGCTGCCTGATAGCCCTGTGTTCCTATGCCGGATTTGAAGGTCCAGTCATGGTCACGTTCCCTTGCCTCTTTTCCATGGAGTTAAACTAAATGACATTCTGGCACTCGGTCTTGTCTCTCTCTCAGAGTAAGTAGGAAATGGTAGCTCCACTGAGATTAGTCTGAAGGGAAAAGAGTTTATTTTGCTAGAACACACCGATCCAGACATTTCTTATTCCACAGTTAGTCAATAAAGTATTAATGATTTCAGATATTTAATAGGTCCCCAACAAAGGCCCTATTCCAGGCTTCCCCTTCTAGGTTTGCGCCTCAGAGCACTTTGTATCCACCAGCAAATGTAACTCAGGAAACAAACTCCAAAGTTAGTTATCTCAAAGGCTAGGCCACATTAACACAGGCTTGAGGACGCAGAGAGGGAAAGGGAACTTCCTCTTCCCCATCGTTCCACTGTAGGGAGCTGATAAACAGCAACTTGCAAGACCATGACCAAAGGAAAGAAAATTCAAGGAATTGGCGAAGGAGAAGGGAGGAACAATCAAGTTACTCTGGAAATCTTCATTCCGTTATGGGTGTTAAATAAGGATCATTTTAACAGCTGTTACTCTGACCTTACTTGTTGGCATCTAAAAATATACCAGAAGCTGCAATACAGATCAGGGATAAAACTTCCATTTTTTTCCCCAAGTATTTTCTCTTCTCCTTTGAAAGTAACCAACAAATGATAACTTAATGCCTTGAGCAATGGAAATTAAATTAAGCAAAGTAGGATTAATGTTCACTTCACTAAAATTCATCAAAGGAACAAAAAATGTGATTGAAAATTGTCAGAATTAGAGAAAATAACATATTGATATATAATTTTTAAAAATGAGACAAATTATTTGCAAAAAGTGCCACCTCGGGCACATTTCATGAATTTTGATGTGGGTGGGAGCAGCGAGTAGGTCTCCAGGAGTTGTTTGTCTCTTAGCTAGATGGTCTGTCTGCGAAACAGTACTCTGATCAAACCACCCCTCTTCCATTAAGAAGGAAAAAAGTCAAAATCAAAGGAAGAACTAAAAGTTAGGAAATTGAATGTTTATTTTTGCTATTGTTTTCATACTAAATGAGAACATGAAAAAAATCTTTCACTCAGCAGCTGCATCTAATTTAATATGAAGCTCCCAAAAGAGGAGCAAACAGGATGTGATGAGGAGCAGTTAAACATGGATGGTAATATTTTGTGAGGCATCTGGTACTGTTCCACCACCTAGAAATCTAAGAATCAAATTAGCAGACTCAATTCTGCCAAATATATCAAATTATTGTCAAAAGGATTTTTGCAAAGCAGGCTCCTCCTTTCCAACATCTGCTCTACCCACCCAGCGAAGGACCCAAGATGACCATGTATTCGATCTGTTGATAGAGCACATTATACCATTTGCCGGTCCACTAAATACTGCACCTTTTATCATAAAAGCCTTTCACTATTGAATCAGTCAAGAGAAAGCTCTAATAAACTAGTGCACCTGTAGGTCCATATAGAGATTATTTAAATATTTTATTTGATTCACAGAATATTGAATTGTAAAATTTTTGCATATTTTATAAATATATTAAAAACATGTCAAGATGTGAAGTAAAAATCCAAGAACCCCCACCAACGAATAAATAAAGGCAGTTCTTTTGGGGGAGCTGTGAAGTAATAAAGTAATAAGATTACTCTCATGTTATACTCAGAGTTTTTTAATCTGTTTGAGTGGTGTAATTTAATCCTAGAAAAAATGCAGAGGTTACTACCAAGGACTGCTGCTCATCCTTACAATACTATTTAAATGAGATGACAGACTGCAGTGCAAAATCTGTTAGGCAAAAAAAAGCTGAAATGAAAAGGTGCCAGGGACTCGATTTTGCCAATGTCTTGAGAGAGCTAAGGAAGGAAAGAGTGCCTATTTGTCTGCAATGTATGCATTCCAGCTTTTTCGTATACGAATTTCTCCTCCTTTCAGCTACAATGAAAGCTGAAGTTCCAGTGTGCAACCACCATACTGATTTTGAAAACAACTGACTGGAACCTCACAAGTGAGGATGTGGCTTATGCAGCTCAAATTTGTGACAGTGCATCTGCTGTGAGTGGTGTCTTGAATGGCAGCCAGGAACTCTTCCGTCAGCCGCGTCCATATGCTATTATGCATGTGTTCACTGCTACGCACATTTTTTTAAATTTAGCTCTCGTGGGTACATGTTCTACACTTTTCCCCTGTATGTGTTTTTTTTTTAAGATATGCTTTAGAAAATATACACAATCTTTTCAAAGTCTTTGCTGACTCACTGGGGGTTCTTTTGAATGTTTTCCTTTTGTAAACCTTAAGTAGTCAAAAATGCACAGTTAAAGCTGCTCTAGTCTACTAAGATTAAAAGCTACCGCTTAGTCTAACAAAGCTGTTATGTGATGACCTGTTAGAAAAATCTTCTTTTCTATCAAGAAGCAAACTATAGCTCCTTTTGATGAACTATAAATTGGTGAGAAAAAGTAGGGAGACCATCATCTTGCCCAGGTTGGGGCCAGCTTATGTGTTATTCTTCCAAACATGTTTCTTTGTAAAGTTGAGCCCCAGAACAGCACAGTTTCGGTATTACTCTCATCAGTATGACTGCCCAGGAAGTGTGTCCTTTAAGCCCATGCTTTAGGAGACAGAAAATCAGACCTTTCTATTTTAAAAAATCAAGCAACTATGTTATCCAGAAGATTGAATTCGATTGTTCTTTTTTCCAATGGCTGGCATTGTAGTGAATCAAAGTTATTACCTGGGTCAGGTGTTCCTAGAACAAGATTGAGAAATCCAATTGCAGCATTGCTGGAGACGGGGGTTTTCATCCTGCTGATATTTAATGATTACATTTTATCATCTTCGTATCTCAGAAAACAATGAAGTGTCATTATTGTGGATGTTTATAAATATGTTCTTATTTAAACGAATGCTTTCAAAATATTCAATTCGACTTTCACTTGAACCTAGTGAAATAAAGGTTCTATTGTTCTTTTTCTGTAGATGGGTAAGATACCTATGCTTCCATTTTTACTGTTCATAAATTCTTGAAAGCCTTAGGCTATGCTTTCATTTTTATTTTTCTTTCTTCTCTTTTTATCTTACTGTCCTCACAGCACCCACTTGGTACTATGCATGCAGAAAGCATGCTCAATTGGTTGCTTCACTCTTTTGTCATTACAAAGCTTAACATATGGAAAACAATATCGACAACTACTGAAGTAGTTTCCTTTAATATTTTAAATCATTTGAAAAATACAGTTAATAATGTAATGTGAAGTATAGAATTTACATTTTTAATATGCACTTGCATTCTTCACTGTTGCGAGGCATCCTTCTAAAGACAGACTGCATCAAACTTTTCAAAGGAATTACAAGTATTATAAAAGTTCATACTTTTAGATTGGGTGACAGCAAAATAATTGGATGACAGTAACAGAATTGATTAATTCAGTAAATTCAGCCTGTGGAATGAGTCAGTTTGAATATTTATGAACAAACATCTAAATATTTCACATTCAGCCAATCATCTTATCCTCATGTTGCCAGCCATGAATGAAAGGAGAAGAAAATCCCCAAGAAGTGGTTTTATCAAGCACATTTCTAGATGTCTTCCCTGAGGAAAAATAACCTTCTATTCAATCTAGCTGATATCTTTAGGGTGATTGCATTTGATAAAATGATAAAGGGAAAAATCATTACCCAAGTCTGGGAGCCACTGAGAGCCACACGCTGAGCTGGATGGTGTGACACACTTCATGAACCTTTCTTAAGGCTACTATACAAACCGAACCATTCTCTCTCCCTCTCTCTCACTCTAGCAAGAGAAAATAACCAAATTTAATACATACATATGTATGGGAGCCCCACATACATGAGAGAGTCAGAGATCCCACATGCAGGAGAGGGTCAAAGTCAGAAAGGGAACATGGGTATAGAAGACGTGCTGGGGTCAGGTGCCCTGGGGCCTTCGAAAAGTCACTGCAGGAGGGTAAGAAGAGCAGACCTTCAGTAAACAGCAGTGTGTCCTAGACAGGTTTAAAAAAGTTATCTCTGATAATCTTTTACAGCCAAGGCCTCTAATTAAAAAATTTTAAGGTAGTTAGTAGTGGGGGGGCGGGGGGGTGGTCAGGGAACAGAAGTTTCTCTTGAGCCTGTAGATGAAGTTGCCTTTAATCCACAACTATCTGAATACCACGGAGGCACATCTGAAACGTCCCTGGCAGTTTCACATTCCAGACATTGGCTTGATGGCGTTGGTAGATTGTTCTATATCTCATTAAACCAGTCTCAGTCTTGAAAAAAAGTTCAGTTCAGTTAAGCACTTGTGTCTCATTTCAGGAGGCGATTAGATGGGCTTCCAAAGTTAAGCCTATGGTGCAAGCAATCAGGTATTTAATAAGAGCTATATCTGTAGAAACAAAAGGGAAACAAAATTTACGATAACCTGGTTTCTGAATTCTGAAGTCAGGCAGGCAGGAAAATTTCTAGGTGTTTGTCTCAAATCCCCTTTAGAGGGAGCGAGGGCAGGCAGTTACAGTCTGATGGGTTCTCGTGGTCTGCAGTGTGAACGTCTCCAGTGATCCTCCTGTGGCAGGCGGGAAGATTGTTCACATAACTTCTTGTGGTGATTTTCTTTGAAGTCTGTATCAGGTTGTCCCAGTTTAGCTTGCATGGCCTTGGGAAATGAGCAGCTTTAGTTCTCAATGATTCCAAGATATAGGGTGGAAAAAATAAAATGTTAGTTTGGAGGGTGTCAGCTATATATTTTTTAAAACTGGAAAAATTCGGGATCCAGTTCTGTTTATAGGTAGAAAATCTTTTTAAAAATGCAAAAGACAATGAACAACACTAGAATCTAATATCCATAAAGGTATATTATAGTTTCTATTGGAATAATTTTTCTCTCTAAACTCACCCCCATTTTTATTTCCCAAGATAACCAAATTAAGACCATTTTATTTGCAAAATAAGTCTAGTCCCAGTAAACTTGGCCTTATTATTTACATAAGCCCAGTAAAAATAGTAATGAACTACTTAGGCTCTTTTAAATCTGCTTTGCTGGAATTTTCATAAGGAATCTTCACATGGAATTTAGAAAAGCCTCTTGAGACTAAGAAGCCAAGCGGCATACTTGCCGTCAGACTTTACATGTAATACCTATAGATTTGCAGATAATTCTTTTCTTGAGGTCGCCTATGTATCATGAGGTTCTTTCTTTACATTTCCCAGTAGGCAACCTTCGTCTTTTACCTGGAGAGACTACTGCAAACCACTGTCTTTTCAATGGGTTTTTATTGGCTCCTAAAGTCAGTCTTAATTCCTTTCTGGTCATATTTGAGTCTCTCCATGCATGTCTCTCTCAAATATGACATTCTGGTCAAGGTCTTGTAATGTAGCTAGCTTCCAATGTGTCTCGTTACAAAGAGAACAGATTCTTACTGAACTTATGCAAACAAACATATTGCCATGAAAATAAAAATACTCATTGAACATTTCCAAAGTCTGGAGGAATCAATTAGAAAGAAAAAAGGTAAATGTTTCAGTACTGCTTACAAAGGTGTAATGTACCAAATTGCTGTAAGTCACAGATAATTTAAGAGAAAGGGGAAAAAATGTGTACCAGCAAAATGAAAGATTTTTTTTAACCAGCACTATTTCAAATGAAAAGTCATAAAAGTGTTACTCTTCTTATCAGTTCATTCAATACTGTGTAATTAAACTTGTTCTGCTTGAATCCAGTTTTTCCATTAGTTCTCTCAACCTTGCCTGATAATTGAGGGTAATAGGGTCAGTGATAATTCTAAGCTTGCAAGGCTGTTCATCAAGGCCTGGATGGTTTGCTCAGTGAAATGATGCCTTGATCACTAGAGGTTTTGAAAGGTGTACTCCAAGTGGGAAATACATTTTCTAAGTTTCTTTGCCACCGTGAGAGCATCAGCTTTGTGGCAGGCGAAAGCTTCAACACTTCTCTACCCCCACCCCTCAAAAAAACATACAATACCAAGAACATATTGATAATCCATACTAAATAGCAGTTGAATGAAGTCTAACTTGACATGCTATGGTGGATGGAGCAATGCAAAAACTGAAAACAATGCCAGGAGCCAGAGAGAACCAAGCGGCCGCTCTGGGTTTCTTTCCCAGAGCCCCAGCTGTTCATTGAATTTGCAGTCACTGTTTACCCGTCTTAAATTCTCTGATTCAGGAACTGACTTTGCCATGTTACAAGAACATTAGGATGGCAATGAAGGATATTTTTGCAAAAACAGGATGGACTTCACCCACATGTACCACAATATGATACTCAGGTTCAGTCGTTTTAGTGGCCCCTCAAATTTAATAGCAGATATCTTATGTCAGGACATCTCAGATTTCCAGCAATTTTGCATATATTTTTGAGCCATTTATAACATATGCTTATACAAATACAACATAAAGGAGGTACAATACATGTAATACATGTAATACATGTAAATATTTTTTATTTGACAATGCTTCCTATGTAATTTCAACACACCTAAATAAACCTAATTAATTTAATATTTCTCTTTCATAAGCAGAGAAAACTAATCTTTTGAAGTATTCCAAGGGCTCTTCTGGAACACCCCAAAATTATTCCCAGGTCAAGACTCTGTAATTTAAATTTTGTGAAGTTTGACAAAATATACCAAGAGGTTTGGACATTTGACTGAATAGGACTACATGTTATTGTGAAGCAATACTTAATTACTCATGTAACCAAAGTGGCAATAGATGATATTAAGGGAAAATATAGAAGTTTACACAACTGTTAAGAAAACTTAGTTTTTACTATTGAGGTAATTCAGCTTTCTTAAGTGATCAAGAACCTGATTAAGACAGCATAAAACACAGAAAATTATTTTGATAAAACACAGAATCTTTGCTTTCTAGACAGAAGAGCTTCTTATAATATCAGTAGCAGACCAACAGTCCTTTTAGCAGAAAGAGAAAACCAAACTCTAATTTTGCATCTGTTTACTTTTGATACTGAAATTAACTTACTTCATTAAAATTTCCTTTATCAAGATTCCTATTCCACAAAACTTCTAGAGTTTTCCTTTTCATATTCAAATTTTTGTTCCGTTTTTTCTTTTTCCCATTCTGAAACAACCAGTCTTAGTTTAGGACAAAATTAATTTCCTTTCCCTCAAAAATACATCTCCATATCTCATACCCTTTTTAAAAGCCAAAATATATCTTATTTTTCTTGTATACCCAGTTGTTTTCCCTAATGTTTTTAGTTTTTGTAGCTTTAATTACTTATATTAACTTTCTTAGTTAAGTCAGTTAGCAAAGTCAGTTCCTGAATCAGAGAAATTAAGACGGGTAAACAGTGACTGCAAATTCAATGAACAGTTGGGGCTGTGGGAAACCCAGAGTGGCCGCTTGGTTCTCTCTGGCTCCTGGCATTGTTTTCAGTTTTTGCATTGCTTCATCCACCATAGTACATTAAGATGTACTTCATTCAACTGCCACTTAATTACATATATTAAGAATTCTTAACTTTTAAAAACCTTAATAAGTGAAAGCTAAGGAGGAATTATGAATTATCTGTTACATTAGCATTTTTATTATTATTCTTTTTTTAAGGATTTTATTTATTCATTTTTTAGAGGGGAAGGGAGGGAGAAAGGGAGGGAAAGAAACATCAATGTGTGGTTGCCTCTCATGTGCCCCCTGTTGGGGACCCGGCCTGCAACCCAAGCATGTGCCCTGACTGGGAATCCAACCAACAACCCCTTGCCTCACAGGCTGGCACTCAATCCACCGAGTCACACCAGCCAGGGTACATCAGTATTATTTAGATTGATACATTTATGAACACATTTAATAATTTCTAGAAATATACTCATAGTATAATTTTTTTAATTCGGCACGAGACATGTTTACTAATATACCCAAATATCTTTAGTTCCTCTGTGATAAGCAAAAAAGTAGATAAACCTGTGCTAAATAATTGATGTTGTATTACTTTATCTTATTTGGAAATGGTCTAGACATTCCATAAATATCCATCATTTAATTTATCTAGCCAAACTTTAAAGTTTTAAGCTCCAAAGAGATTTAGGAAACCATTTTAAACAATATAATTATCACTAAAGAGTTCACCTAAGAAAAAGACTTTTATCCTACTTATATTTATTTACTTGTTCCTAACAATAAAGTTTAGATTACTTATGAAAATTTTATCATGACAAGTTGTTTTTCTTGCTGACAAATTTTGCAACAGAGACAACATGAATTTATTTGACTAATAAACCCAGAAGGAATAAAAGTATTATTTAAGGATGATGATTTTAAAGATATGCCTATTTAACCAAACCAAACCCAAACTAGCTTTTATATCAAATATTTCCCTAGATAACGTATTTCTTAAAAGCCTTTGGATTAGTTTCTGTCATATATTTGAAAATTCTCATGTAAGCCCCTGTTCGTTGAGGCTCGTTTAATAGAGCTCCTCTTTTAGACATCAACAAATCCATCCAGAGGCCAGAGACACCACCCACCACAGAGAAACAGACAGGAACAGAAACCTAGTGTTCATTTCTAAATTACTGCCCAAAGAGGGATGAGATAACGTCAAGAAACAGTTGGGTCCAAACTGGGTTTCTGGCAGAATAAACTAAGATTACCTATGTGGATGGCTAAAGCTTTTTCTTAATATTTGTGGAGAAAGCACTTAAGATATGCATTTGTCCTTGGCAAGGGAGCCTTGGAGCCACAGAAGCAGTTTGTGCTTTCAAAACACGCTAGTTCCCTGCCCCCCGCTTTTATTTTCTTCAGTCTCAGGAGTTGGGGATGATGAAAAGGTGAGCTTGAACTGCTTCTATAGCTGCATTTCTGGTTTCACAAAGATTTGTAAGATAACAACTGCTCTAAAATTTGGGTTAAAACTCAAGTGACATCATAGGTTGACCTACGTAACTACATAATCTCTAATTTTCCTCTTTCCCTCTGGGTATAGAGTTTTATTTTAGCCTAGTGAGGGGACTAAAAATAAATTTTAAAAAAATCCTATCGGGCTGTGACATTAGTTTACAATCTGGCCAAATTTCTGATCAAAAAGTTACTAAAGCCTTCCAAATATCTTGTCAGGTTTCAGCTAGGACAAACAGTAAATATGCTGGAATTATCAAGCAATTCCATGGACCCAAAAGTTCACAAAAAGAGTCTTTCCTCTGCTAGCCAAAAGAAGGAACTGACTATCTTCATGTTTCGGTTCCCCAGTGAGATGCAAAGCCAATTTCTACAATAAAATCAAGTAGAAGAGATACAATCAATTCGAAGTGACATAAACATTCCAATTTTTGTAATATTATCAATCATTACTCTTCCATATTCTTTTCATCTAATTGTAGCTTGAGTAGGGGCTTCCCCAATGGGTTCTGGGGTCCCAGTTCCCGAATGCCCACATCAAAGGGCCCTGGAATTGCTCTTTTACATCTCCTGACCATTGTATCTACTCTCGAGACAAAAGGCTTTTGTCCTGCCCAGGGCTCCTGACTCTGTTATCAATCTTTAACTTGATTTAACTAGTTTGACTATTGCCCCAAGCAATTGCTGGTCAGATTTCTTATTGTAATCTCTTCCTTCCAGTCTTTTAAATTTCCCCGCACTGGGGGTAAATGGAGCAGACTTGTTTGGGGCCCTTGAGTCTTGGGGGAGGCTAACAGGGGGTCACCTTGGCCCATTCAGCCTTTGTCAGTGCTGTTCGAAACCTTTATTTGAACCCTGTCAATGTCTGGTTTCTTTAGCCCAATTTTTTGCCTAATTGACACATTCCTCATAACAGCCATTGTAATTTTAGATTATAGTTCCTCTGAGGACTGACGGCAATTTAGTAGAACCCTAGCTGTCACTGGGGTTTAAGTCCATGTTTCTGTCTGGCCATATTTTAGAACTTCCTACCTGACAGTAACCAAGCTAAGTTCTCAGGACATAAAATTTTACATTATCTTTGAGTAAGATTTTGCCCATCGTTTTGTTTCATTTTTCTTCTTAAGTGCAGGACAATTGTAATTCCAGTGCCCTGATTTTTACACTGTCTACAAATGTCTAAATCCAAATACAAAGGTGTCTGAGTGGATTCGATATTTGTTCTAATTTCTGTCCTTCCATCTTATTAAGGGAATCTTAATGACTAGCTATTATAACAATATGAGAACTTTATAAGAAAACTTTTTGTCTTTCTTTCTTTGCAATTTAGAAGTTTTCCAATTAAAAGGGTTCATAGTCTGGCCTTGACAGTAGGATCTATAGCCACTCAAACCAATACTATGGATGCAAGAGGCACCCCAAAGGAGAGTGGAAGTTAGTTATTCCCACAGTCAGCCTACGAAATTTGGGCAGCTTTGTCTTTAAAAGGCTGTTCCAAAACACATGGAATCACGTGGTTTTCCCTTATGAACAGAATAAGGTTTAAAATTCTCTAAACTTGGATCCACAGGCTATTCAGCTGTCTGCCAGAGGCACTTGCACCATCCATCTGGTGGAGGTAATCATCTCTGGGAGAAACAGGCTAGACACAGAAAACTCCTTGAGAGCTTCTCATGGCCAGATAGAGAGCAAGGTGTGGCCTGGCAAGGCACCCTCTGGTTGGTAAATGCTGGAGAGAAAATATTCTCGTTAGTCATAAGGCCAAGCTCTCAGGACATATAAAGATATGAAAAGAGAAACCAGAAAGAGACAGAGAAAAACAAATAACCAAGAGTCACTAGCCCAAGAAACTAGTTTTGTCACAGGTGGGCAGAGGTAACTAGGTTCTCAGTGATCTCGAACAAAATGAATTGAACCCAACACACAGAGTTTATAGCAGAAAGAGAGACAGCAGATTTATTAAGCGATAGTACCCTCCACAGAACATGGGAGCAAGCCAACTCCAAGCAGATACTGACCCTCAGTGGCTAGAGGGATTCTGTTCTTATAGGGCAGATATTTCCTGGCTAGTTGTTGCAGGCTTGTATTGCACATGTGCAAGTAGTTATATTACTTTCAAGCTACTGTGCATGTGTCTCCCATGATTTTCCTTGACTGGCCACCAGGGCAGGGGGTCCCACAATGCTAATTTATTTTAATGCTGTTGTAATGAAGCAGGGGCCTTGTAGCATGTTCTGTGCAAGTGCAGTCATGATTCACCATGATTTGGCACTTTTCCAGAAAGTGGGGCAACCGGTCTTAGAACAGGGTCCTGTATCAATGTCCTTTGTCTTAGTCCTGGGGCACCTCTGGAGTTTCCTGCCTCCTGACTACCTTCTGCCTCAGTTGCACAAATATTTTCTCCTGCCATCCTAAGTTTAGAAGAGAGAAAAATATTCTTACTACCTTTGCTTCCACGGGATCCTACAGACAGAGATCTGGGAGATCTGGGAGTGTGCTGATGCTGTAAGAATGCTCGTCTTCTGCAGTCCTGGGTTAAGACACCCCAGGATCTCCTCATTTGTAGCAGCCTCCCAGGGAAGGGTGGGGTTCCAGCCAGGGAGTTTAATCTGCTCATAGCTCTAACTGCAGGGGAAGAACAAACTTTCCTCTGCCCTCGAGGTTCTTCTGGCTGATCTAATAATCAAATAGAGGCGAGAAATATTAACAAGAGAGAATAAACAAATTTAATTCATACATATGTATGGGAACCCTGCATACATGAGTGAGTCAGAGACCCCACCTGCACAAGAACTCAACCTAAACTCAACCATTTTCAAAGACGAATTCAGAGTAATATGAAATGTCACATGCCTGACTAATAGTGCATTACCGTAGGGTCTAGTGATTCCCCCTTCCCCCGCTCCTGACGCTTCCTCCTACACGTATAAATGCATGGTGCTCTGCATTTCTTTGTAATAAAGTGTTAGAGACTAAGTCATGGTTCACTTGAAAATCTGACAATTCAGCGAGAAGGAAGTCATTCAATTTCTCTAAACATTTCCCAGACATTTGGTCTTATTCCGCACCTGTCTAAAAATCAGTCTTCTTTCTCCTACCAAGGGAGAAACATTATAGCCTTTTCCCTGTCTGTGATGGCTCCATCTCCAATCCATCCAGTCACTGAGTCCTGCCTTGTCGTGCTCCCACATTTTCCTCATGCACCCTTTTGTCTCTATGCCCACTGCCACTGGCTTATTTCAGGCCCTCCTCACCCTGGGTTACTACAATACACCGCACCCCTCAGCCTACTTCTGTATTTAATCCTCCACACTGCTGCCAGAAGGATATTTTTAACTTTTAATTTTGAAATAATTTTAGACTTAGAGAGAAGTTGCAAAATCAGTAGAGTTCCTATATCCAGCCAGCCAGCAATCTGTAATACTGTCTCTTATATTACCATGGTACAATTACGGAAGGATTTTTAAAATCAGATCTGATTGCGTCATTAGCTCAGAATCCTCCAACCTTCAAGATAGATGCAAATCTCTTGGCGTAGCTACGGTTCCCTTCATGATCTGACCCTCCCGGCTTCATGTTCCATGGCTTTTCTACTTGTGGAGGTTAATTTTGTGTCAACTTGACTGGGGTGGGCTGCCCAGATATTTGATTAAATATTATTTCTGAATGTGTTTATAAAGGTGTTTCCAGTTGCAATTTGTATTTGACTCTCTAGACTTGAATCTCCAAGTAAAACAGATTGCCCTCCCCAGTGTGGGTGGGAATCACATAGTCTGTTATGGGATGATTAGAACAAAAAGACAGAAAAGGGGAGAGTTCACTCTCTCTGCCTGACTGATTGAGCTGGCACATTGACTTTCTCCTGCCCTCAGACTGGGACGTACACCATCGGCTTTCCCAGGGCTTTTGAACTGAGACTGCAACTATGCTACCAGGTTTCTTGGGTCTCTGGGTTGCCGACAGCAGAGTGTTGAACTTCTCAGCCTCCCTAGTCACAGGAGCCTATTCTTCATAATAATAAATAAATAATCTCATTCTCTCTCTCTCTCTTTTTCTTCTGTTTCTCTGGAAACCCCTGACTAATACACTATCTGAGCTCTACTTACCTTCAATAGAAAACTGGGTGTAGTTTCTGGAATTTATTTTTATTTCTCTGTGCCTTTGCATATCTTATTTTCTCTCCCTCGGATGACCTGCATTCTGCTCTCCATCTCCACATTCCAAACCTTCCTGTTCTCACTTGACTGACACCAGCCTGGCTTTCAGGACTCAGCTCTATCCTATTCCCTGACTCTCTCAGCACCTAGGCATCAGTTTGTCACAGTATTATCATACTCTCACGTCTGCTCACCAGATCCTCCCCTCCAGTCTTCAGGACAGGAGTTGACACATAGCGAGATTTCATTATGTCTGCTATAGGGACCAGCAAACTGCCCCCCAACCCAAATTCCACCCTCCTCTTGTTTCATCAAATCCTGTTGGATTACAGCCATGCTATTGATTTCTTTTTCTTTTAATTTTTTATTTTAGTTGTTGTTCAAGTACAGTTTTCTGTCTTTTACTCCTATCCCAGCCCACCCCTCCAGCCCTCCCCTCCTCCCTCTTATTTCCACCCCCCCTTAGGTTTTGTCCATGTGTCCTTTATACTTGTTCCTGTGACCCCTTCCCTTTGTCCCCTGCTATTGATTTCTGTACTGTCTATGGCTGCTTTTGCACTACAGCAACAGAGCTGACTGGCTGCTACAAAGTATAAAATATTTACTATCTGGTCCTTTCCAGAAAAAGTTTATTAACCACTAATCTAGTAAATAAAACAAGCATCTGATTATTAAGGGCAATGTGTGTTAGAAATCAGTGGATTTGTTTAAAGGAGACTTTTTCAGTGCAGTAATCATCATTATCAATTAGAAAGTAGAAATTGACAAAGATGTTTCAAAATAACAATTTCTAGCAGTGGCAAGGGTGCAAGGAAATAATCTCACACACCATTGGTGTGAGTGTGGATTAGTACATTATTTCTGAAGGGCAATTTGACAATTTGCTTCAAAAGCATTAAAACTGTATCTGACCTTTGTTCCAGAAATTTCACTTCTAGGAATTTGCCCTATGGAGTAATCAGAGATGAACACTAAGATTTGGGTACCACAATGCTCAATAAAGCATTGTTTACAATATGGGGACATTATACAAACTAAACACCAACTACATAGCTAGCAGAAGAAAAAATGGTTAAATAAATTATATCTTAGGAAATTATATTTATATTACATTATATATTAAATTACAGCTTAGGAAATTAATATAGCCATTACAAATCACAGGAGGACACATATTAATATAAAGAAATACTCATAATATATCGTTAACTTTGAAAAGCAAGTGTTAAGAGTGAAAGTAGAGTATGATATCATTTTGATTTTGTAAATACATGTAGTACATGCACAGAAACAAAAAGACTAAAAGAAATATGCCTGAAGGCTGAGTTACCTCCGTTATATCAGATACCTATTTTCTTTGTTGTTCATTTCTAAATATTCTACCATAAACCTATAACACTTTGGCAATTAAAATTTTTCTAGAAGAAAAAGTATACAGTTCTCCCATTCCCAATGTTGGAAGCATTTTCACCTTTTTTAAGTTAAATAATTTCAAATAAAGATGGTAAATTTAAAGATGCTCTAGCTGAATTGAGGTCAGGAGCTGAGAAATGCCTCCCGTGCCCCATCTCTACCCATGGGAATTGACACACCTCA
>PVKM010036371.1:0-14826 GCA_004027735.1 Carollia perspicillata
GGCGCCCGCAACTAGTCAGGGCATGCTCAGTGGGTAGAGCAGGTTTTTGGGCTTAGAAGCAGGAAGCTTTTGCACCACACACCCACACTCCAGCTCAAATTACCTCTCCCAGACTCGGGATCCATTGGTCCCGGGGCGCAAATCTCACACCCTCATCTGTTCTCCCATTGGCTACCGCCAAGGTTTTGTCAGTTTGGGCTGCTTCATTGGCTAAAAAGTAGCCTCCGCTCGTGATTGGTTATTTATAGAGATTGAGTTAAGAGGCGGAGGCACAGCTGTTCTTTCTCTGCTGCTCCCCACCCCCTTCCTCCCACTTCCCCAACCCAGTCGTTTTGAAGCTAAGAGTGCAAAAATAAGAGGAATTTAGGCGGAGAGCGCAGAACTAAAAATAGCCCTTTGTTGGTGTTTTCCAGAGTCTGACTTCTCGGTGCCCAGTCACGACTGTCCCTTAAAGGGAGCAGAAAGGGCTGGTTCTTGGTCCACAAGCAACAGCAAAGTTTCCAAGATGTTTTTTTTTCCTCCTTTTTTTTTTTTTTTCTTGCAGAAGGGGTAGGGCGGCCACGATGTGGAAAAGGGACCACTTTGAATTCTTTCCACCCGGAGGGGTGGGGGAATGCCCAGGCTTGCCCTTAGAAAACGACTTCGCTTTGGGCGGGCAGTCGCTAGACTTGGCTTGGCTCGCACTCACGGGAGGTGAGAGGGAGATGCCTCGACTTGCCTCCGAGGCGCCCTCCTTCCTCGCGGAGGAGATGTGTTAAGACCTGTCAGAAGGCTTAGCAAAGTTAGTGTGAGCTCCAAGGTGAAGGGGGAGCGGGGGAGGGGGCCAAGCTGCGTCAACCCCTGGCTCCGTGTCACGCCTTGTTTTATCGGATACCACAACCGTCCGCATCGCGGGGATGAGCCAGGCAGGGTGCTGTGTGCTAACACTTGGTTTCAGTTCCCGAGCCCCACCGTGACTCACAGCCAGGAATCCCTGGCAGTGGCTCATGCTGTGAGTGTCTAGTCTGAAGTCCTTGGCCACGGGACCCGCGGGATATGGGCAGCAGCCTACGCCTTGGGTGGGGGTGGATGGTGCCCGAGCCCGACCCTGGTGTTTAGTGGAAAGAGGGACTGAACCTTGATGATCAGAATGCTTGGATATAATTATGTTTATATAATTCTCCAAATAAACCTCTCTGAGACAGATACACGTAATACAGCTGGAGAGAACCTCACAACCTTTAACCGTGGCTTTTAATGTCTGCCACGCCTTTCTACACGTGCTCTCTTATTTAATCCGCATAGTAATTATAATGTCTGTTTTAGGATGAGGAAACTGAGACTGATATGTTCAGTAACTTGAGATTTCACAGGTAGTGTGGGGCCAAGCTAGGGTCACAGGTGTTTGGCTGCTTGCAACCACTCATCCATACTATTACACAAGAAAATTCCAAGATTTTACTCTTAGGTTGAATCTTCAGGTCATGTAATCAGACTGGCGCTTAAACCCAAGCAAAAGAGACTGTCCAGCACCACCACCCTCTGGTCTCCTTGGGTAGCGTGCCTTCCTGCAGGTAAAAGAGCCTGAACCCTCCTCGAGACCCTAGCCCTGGTAATCATAATTCTGGAATCCCCTACCTAAGTAGTACCAAACCCTATGTCAGGATGGGCCTGGGCCCCTGAACTCACCCTGCTTCCAGGAATGGATCTTTGTTGGGAGTGTGCACAGTGCTTGGACCTACGGGCTGAGGTGTGTGCCCTTCCTGGCACTTTGAGCCCCTCCTTAGGGTAGGAGGACGGGTCAGGTGGAGTCAGCTCTCCTTTCCCTGTGACCTCCCAGGCTGGCCCTTGGAGGAGTCTAAAAATTCACAGTTCGTACCTAGCCATCCAGGTTCATTTGTCAAAATAGGAGGATCATATTTTAACAGTTTATCTTGATTTATAACTTAAATATTTAGATTAATGCTATGTGGGCCTCTATTTGTCCTCTTGCACACAACGATTAGGTGTGGTTCTGAGTATGATCCAGTAGAAAATGCTTTGTCCTTGTACATCTGGTGTCTAATCTCAGGTATTAGATATCAATTATTACTTGAGCATGTGGGCAAGTCCCTTAAGGTGTCCTGCCCTTAGTTTCCTTAGCTGTTAAATGGTGATACTAAAATTGGCCCTACCTATCTATACAAGGAACCCTGGAGAGAGAGAAAGAATCCAGTGACCAACCCCCTCATCTACATCACACAGACCTGGGCAGAATTAGAATCCTGGTGTCCTGGCTGTCCTTTTCTTGGTGCCAGCCTGTCCTTGGGGATAATAATTAACAGATAATGGATGGAGACATGCTTTTAAAACTGCAGCACCTCGTAAATGCATGACAACTACCCAGACTCTGGCCTGACAACCCCGTCTAGAAGAGACCATCCTCAGGACTCTGAGTAGCTATGGGGATGGGTGTTATTGAACCTCGGTGGCATCTTCAGTACCAGAAGGATGCCACAGTTTGAATACTTTCTTTTAGGGACTCCTCGATAGCTATTTTTATTACATTCCGGGAGTCTCCCACAGAAAGTTTTGGGATTCAAAATGAAATAATAAAATTGCTAATGCAGAAATGTTTAAGGTTGGTCATTTCCTCTTAGGAAATCTGTTAGCAGTCTTCATTTACCTTATTTAGGGGCCCTGTATGTCCTGTGCCATACTTATTTACCTGTCTGTGCCTTGTCACCCAGCACCATGAGAATTCCTTGAGGGCAGAGCTCTTACATATCGGGCTTATCTTTGGAGCCTCCTCTGCGTCCCATAACATATACTGCAGTGCCTTTTATATGAGGCCCTCCATAAATATTTATTGAATGTATGAATACATACTAGTTTTTGCTGAGACATAGCATTTCCTGGAGCTGTAGAAAAATACACAATAATGTTTCAGTCTCCCTGAGTCATAAAGATAATCAGAGTCTACCCTTATTTTAGTGGAAACACTAAATCAGTGCTGTCTTGGAGAAAGATACCCAAGCGTCCAATTGCATAAACCCTTACTCTGAAGATTTAACATTTGCAGATAATATGAAATGACATTTCCTGAAAACGACTGACAGTAAAAGCTACCAGGTAAGGACTGCTTAACCTCTGGTTCTGAAGGTTACCAGCGTTTGCTTGCACAGTGGGACTGACTGCTGAGGTTCCCTGACACTGGGTTGGGCCTTCAATGTATTAACTCGTTTCTTAGAGCAGGAATCTTCCGAATCCTCAGGAAAATAAGTACCACCTGTCCTCTTCATTTATGCACAGTAATGAGTTTTTTTATGGTGCAAATAATTGCATCAGCTTGTTATTAGCCTTTGATTTGTTTATGCTTTCTTTCATTAAGATATTGAAAAATATTTCTATTTTGAATGTATTGATCTTTTCCTTGATTTTTTTTTTGGTGGATTTCACACACAATCAAAAAACGTCTCACACTACAAGATATTTTTATACAACTAGTATTTTCTTTTAGCGTTTGTAAGGTTTCACTTTTTTTATTAGTACCTTTTGGCTTGCTTTTCAACTGAAAAGACAGCCTCAGTAAATATGGAGAGATGGAAATCCAAGCAATAGGATGACCACTGAATAGAAGTTTCTGAGCAGAGTGACGGCAGAAGAGAAAGAAGTCTGAGAACTCTGGTAGGAAGGCTGAGCGAGGAAGCATCCCTCCTCTTGAACAGGAAAGAAGAGCCAAGAGACCTGAAAGCTGGAGCGGAGAAGGTGAAAAGTGGAGAGTGTAGGCTGCCAATAAGTTTCTCTCTGTAAATGAACATGGCAAGGCACCTGCTCAGAGAAAGAAGGCCAGGTGTGGGTTTGGGACTGGAGTAGAAGTGAAACTGTTTCCAGCAGAGACTGGGCAGCGAGCACACAGCATGAAGTGGCTAAGTGGCTAGACTGGGGTAGCACAAGTTTGTGAAGATGCCAATTCAGCTTTTCTTTTTTTCTTATGAAGAAAGACATTGCAAATTTCTCTGAAGTCTGTCAGGTCAGGTTCTGTTAAAAGTTCTAATGGCTTTTTCTCAGCATTTGCAAATAACTAATTAAAAAATCCACTCCACATCTCTCATATGCCCATACTTTTAAGTGAACACACACACACACACACACACACACACACGCGTGACTTATGTGATTACAAACTCCATTACTAGTGGGAAATTAATTGAACTCAATAAAACTACCTTCCTATGCAGTATCTTGAGTTATCCTTCTATCGTATGCTAAATCACAATAAAACCTTGACCACCTGAACTCAGAATCTGAGTCGTTCTGGGGAGTTGAACGTGGTCCAGAAACTGTGTCAGTTGCACGGGGTTTGTGCTGTCACTATGAGAAAAATACGCATGTACGTTTCATTAGGTAAGTAGTATATACTGTAATACGTTTGGAATGTATTTAAAAAACAACAAAGCAGAAACAATAAAATACATATAACAAATTACCCCAAAACACAAAGTTAACTTTTTGGTTAATGGCCTTCTTTTCATCATAGAATTATTTAGAATATAGAAAACCAGCTCTAGTTTTCTTGTGACTGTTTTAATTTACATCTCAATGTAGGTATGAGGTAATTTATAGCCTATGGGTCAGGAAATACAAGGTTACATAAGACGTATCTTAAATTCCTATTTATTAAAGAATTCTCCTGCCTTATTTCATGGTTTCTATGGGAATATGTGTATCTCATATGCTGAAGTTGTTGCTTTCTTGACTAAGTCTCCGAGGACAGCCTGGCTGGGGTCATTTGCCAGTTTGTCCTGAAGGTGGGATGAGGCACGTTCAGGTTCATGACCTCAGGGGCAGCAGAACTTAGCTGCCGGTCCGCATAGCTAACTAGAGAATCAAAGGCTTCAGCTGCATTCTCCCACGTGGTTTTGTCCCTGTCCAGAAGTGATCCCCTTTGTGGCGGAAGGTGGCCTTTGATGTGTCAGCACCGTTCAAAGCTGCGCCAGTGACTTCAGTCGTTAACACAGCAGTGCTCTCTTTGTCACTTTGCTCCCGGGCTTCCAGCTCTCTCGCTCCAGTTCTTCCTAAGGCTTAGAAGGAATCTGCCCGTCACACTTCCCGGAGTGTTTGGGAAACAACTTATTCTCAAGGCTGAAGACCCTTATCAGAAAGAAAAGGTACTTTTGCTGACATGGTTTCAGTCTGAAATTTTCTCCAAACTATTTTCAGTGTTTGATTTGAATAGAATCTCAGGCATAAGCAATATTTAAAATTGTATTTTTATCCTATGGATGGAAATTTCTGAATATTGCATGCCTGACAAATTTACTTTCTCATTAAATCTTGTATGTGGTAGAATTTCCTATCTTGGATAACACAGTCTCTATAGGCTGACCCTAGGAGTTCATGTTCGGTGGCTGGGTGATACAAGTAACGTGCACAGATACCACTGTATTTCCTCTGGATGAGCGAAATAATTGTGTAACAACAGAATAGCTTTGTTATCCCGAGATAAGCTTGTGGTTCTAAAAAATCCTTCACTAAATGTAAGTAAAAATGGCAGGAGGAGGCGGGGAGTGGCAGAGAAACTGTCTGATTTTCCCCACATTATTTACACAATATAAGCAACAGGTAATGCTCCAGGGTGCTATGGGACCATGCCATGTCATTTCCCAAATATTAAACCATCACTCTACTCTTACTCTGTTTCATTCAGATAAACTTTTGTTAGTGTATAAAGCTACAAGTTAAGTTAGGTTAGCTTTATATGACTTTTATGTATCAAGAAT
This sequence comes from Carollia perspicillata, assembly GCA_004027735.1. Lineage (NCBI taxonomy): Eukaryota > Metazoa > Chordata > Mammalia > Chiroptera > Phyllostomidae > Carollia > Carollia perspicillata. The sequence goes on from PVKM010036371.1 coordinate 5,742, forward strand.
TATAGCTTGAGCCTAAGAGTCTTTTATTTGAAGATGTAGACAAGCCAGGGACGGAAGGTTCAGAACCGGGAAATCAGGCTACTAAATGCACTATTATTCTTTAGAGGACCAAGGGACCAATTGAGGGGTAAGAGAAGAGATGATGGAGGTTCATAAAGTGATTCAAGGACAGTGGAACTCATCAGAGAGAAAGGGAGAGGGCTGTTCAATGTAGCGTCTACCTCTTAGGACAGTAGACGCCTATCTCTTGGGCCCACCCCAGTGAGACAGACTCCTTAGGGGAAAGATATGCTAATGAAGTCGCAGCAAAGACCTCAGATGAGCTCATGCAGGAGTAAAGAGAATGAATGATGCAACCCACAGAGCCTTCACTGGCTGGTCGGGTCGGGGGCAGAGGAGCTGGCCTAAGGGGTCCCAGCACTATTTTCAAGGAACCAAGGAGGTCTGGACACTGTTGTTAGACACACTAAGATGAATAATAATAAGATGCATGATTGTGGTTGTGCTACCCTGTCTTACCCCCTCAGCTGATACAATGTAGAAATTTTGATTACATGGGAAATTGTTTAGAAATAAGTTTTCTTAACTAGTCACTTTTCTAACACCCCTTCCTTCCTCCAGGATTTGCTGACTTTATTTTTAATGTCTTTTCAAGTTGCCTCACACTGAAGGAATGAGGAATACTTAAGATCAAACTTAACTGGAAACCTAGATAAGGAGAGTGGGTCTAAACAAACACAGGTCCGTTTCTCACTTAACAAGAAGTCTGGAATCAGAGTCCTCCTGGCCTTGGTTTAGCAGTTCAGTGACGAGAAAGGCAGTCTCAGAAATCAAGTCTGCTTTTTGTGGCAGGAAAAAGGCAGGTCTGCGGGGTGGGGCCGAGGATACACGCGGAAGACCGTTTCTGTCCGAAACATCAGCACTCTTGCAGTTAAATTTCCTTGGCAGGTCCTGCATCGAATGCTCTTCTAGCAAAGGAGGCTGGGAAAATTCATATTTAACTTTTCTACCTTTAATAGTAGAGGGAGACAAAAGAGAAATAAATGGAGAATGGTGTTAGGTAAGCCAGCCTATAGTGTCTTACCTCAAACATCAATATACTTTTAAGAAACTCGGGATCTTTCTGGCAATTGAATTTGCACATAATTTCTTCACACTTGTTCCATAAGCACAGGTGAGAGAGAAGTATAACCTCTTTTCCTCCTTTTTTTAAAAAAAATTAAAAATCACACTTAAAAAGCCTTACTTGTTTTTAACTTTGGTTGTATATATGATATAACATTTTGGTTTACACAAAAGTCTACAAAAAAAGATAACTTTTTAATATTCTGTTTTTACTCCTGATGTCCAACCACTCATATGAAGCAGAAAAATGCTGGATTTCTAGGCTGACAGAATTACTTTCGAATTTTGGCTCAGACATTTTCTACCTATAACACTGGACAACTTACTCAGTGTCTGAGGTAGCCAGTCTTCAGGATGGATCCCACCCTTCCGTGCTCCTGGCGTTCATTCACTTGAAGAGTCTCCTCTCACAGCGTGTCAGGGTTGGTCTGTATAACCAGTGGCCCACGGCAGAGGTGATGGTATGTCACTGCCAAGATTGTCATAAAGGACTGCAGCTTCCTTCGTGGGCTTCGTCTCTCCTGAGTTTCTCACTGTAGTAGCAGCCACCCGCCATAGCTTCTGGACACCTAGGCAACATTGTGAAGAAGTTCATGTTACTGGGAACTGAGATCCTTACTCCAAATGCTGTGAGTAACTGAGGCCTGCCCGTAACCAAGTAGGTGAACTTGGAAGTTACTCGTCCAGCCGTCAGATGACTGCACCTGCAGCCAACAGCTTGACTTCAGCCTCCGAAGAAACCCTTAGCCAGAACCACCCAGCTAAGCTGCCCCCTCAGTCCTGACTCTTAGAAACTGTGAGATAACAATGGTCCATATTTTAAGCAGCTACATTTCTGAGTAGTTGGTTATACAGCAAAAGAACTAATACAACTTCTTTAAGCTTCAGTGACATCGTCTATTGGGTTGGCTAAAACATTTTGTTTTTGTAAGATGGCTCTAGTAGTGCTTAGTTGTCTTTAACTTCATTCGAAACAATTTTGTGAGATTGTATCATGATAGTGGTCATATCAGCGTACATTTAAAACATCTCATCAAAATTGGTGAATTTTTGTGTAGTTATTGTAATATTGCAAATGGAAAAAAATGCAACATTTGTGGCATATTATGCTTTATTATTTCAAGAAAGGTAAAAACGCAACTGAAATGCTAAAAGAGATTTGTGCAGTGTATGGAGAAGGTGCTGTGATCTAACATGTCCAAAGTGGTTTGCAGAGTTTTGTACTGGATATTTCTCGCGGGACAATGCTCCATGGTTGGGTAGATCAGTTGAAGTTGGTAGTGATCAAATCAAGACATTAATTGAGAATAATCAACATTTTACCATGCAGGAGATATCTGGCATGTTAAAAATGTCCAAAATCAATACAGTTATTGCTGAAAATAAAAAAGGTGTCTTTTGTTTTATAGATAAAACTAAACAGCCTTTTTTGCCAACCCAACATAAACTGGGGATATAAATCATTTTTATGAGGATAATAAGGTAGTGTATGTGAAACTGTCCAATGCGACTCCTACAACATAAGGACATAGAAAAAATTAATTAACAAATACCACTTATTTGCGATCATCTTCACATGTTTAGCCTTTTCAGAACTCCTTTTTCTTAGATTAGCACAGCTTTCAAAAATGTCCTCGCCCTTTGCTTTTCTCTAGTGTGGAATACATGTCGCTGAGCCCAGCGTCTCTGTCACATTGCCTCAGCACTCCACTGCACTGGGGAGGGTTGTGTTAGCTAAAGTCACCTGTGTTTAATAATGAATGTCTTTCCCACGATGCTGAACTGCAGTGTCTGATGTGTCTTACCAACTAAATAAAATATTGCCCTATTGTTGTAAATAGCTCCTATCTTCTTCCCTCCAGAAAGCTTTGGGTGGCTTTAATCTGCTCTACACCCCCATTGCTGAACCCCTGACAGCAGGAGTGCATGGTGAGGATGACAGCCGGCCGCACACCTGCAGAGGAGTCTGGTCTTCGTTGGCTTGTTCCTTCCCCATCCTCTGCCCTCATCCACTGCCCCTTCTCTTTCTAATCACAGACTCAGTGATCACAGCACAGCTGCGGCCAACTTTGCTACAGTCTCAGATTGTCTCTGCTATTTTTCCCTTTCCTTTTAAAAATTGCTTTCCTATTTCTTGTCTCATACTACTTCCATACCTTAATTCACTTGGGCCAAAAAATTGTGTGTGTATAGATGTATATATCACACAGGTTTGTATACATATGTGTATGTGTGTGTATTCTGTATAATTAGAACACTTTTTCTTTCTTGGCCAGCATAGCATGCTGGGAATAGTTTTTGGTTCATTGAACTGTCCTCACTAGCATTTGCTGTTGGATGCTTAGGGCCTGCTTCTTTGTTCCAAAGTAGGGTTTTGTTGTTGTTGCTGTTGTTTTGGATTTTTAAGCTTATTCTGCATCTGCAGTAGTTCCACGATTCTAAGGGCTCTGAAATGTTGGTTTCTGGAAGGCAGAGACTTTCCTATACTGTAATGGGTGGGTCCCAGGCTCTCACACTGTAATTGTCAATAAGCCCAGGCTCCCTTTGCTTCCTGTCTTGCTCTCCCCATACCAGTCAATCCTGTGTAATCTAGCAGATAGAGCTCATTCAAAATACTATGTAACATTCATTAAGTGAATGCATCACAATATGATGACTCTTGAAGACATAATGTTGAGTGAAAAAAGCCAGAGGCAACAGAATATGTACGGTATGAGTCTGTTGATAGAATGTTCATAAAAGGCAAAATTAAACTATTTTGTTCAGGCAGATATAATTAGGGAATAAACGAGAAAGAAAATAAAAAATTGTGGTTAGCAGTGGCAGAGAGAAAACAGCACATTTGATTGTGTTGCAGAATGAGGGTTGGGGACAGGAAAGGCTACACAATTTGTGGGGCTCGATGCCAAAAGCATGTTAAGGGCCCCTTGTTCCAATTGCATGAAGAATTTCAAGCGGCAACTGCAGAGCATCAAGGCAAGCGGGGACCCTGCTCAGTACCAAGCCCTGCACCACAGCTCATGCTGCAAGCCCGTGAAGCCTTGGCTCTGGTTGGAGAATTTCTGAGCTTCTGCGGATGCTTTATTTTTCAACTCTGTAGAAAGAGAGAGATATAGATATTTGTTTCAGAAAAAGCCAAAAGTTGAACATTCACGATGTGTATACTTTTCTCTAAGTTTATTCTATGTCACAACTTCCAAACATGTGAACTGATCAGAACTGATCAGAGCATATCCTGGTCAAAAACCTGTATGATGGTTTCCATGGACGGAAACACCTGCAGCCAGATGCTTTTCCTATATCGTCATTTCTTGCAGGCCCAGCTCAAGTGCCAGCTCATCTATGAAACCTCCTGGATTTCTCCCACCAAAATTATCCTTTACCTTCTCTCTGCTCCCTTCACACATTCTCTCTCTGTTTTAGCACTTAACTCTTCTCCCTCAAATCGGAGTTCTTCGAGATTTGTTTTTTCTGATGAATTTCAAATCTTGGGGAAATATTTCAGCCTTACTCATTTTCATACTTAGGATCCCACAGAGTGGTACACAAGTGATTATTGAATTTCATTAAAGTGATTTCCAAAAAAGCTATAACCTCCTATAAAACTAAAGCACTTAAAATTCCTACAGAATGCGCATCCTCAAACTATGCAGTCATACAGGGTAACGAAAGTAAAAGTTCTGCAAACTATGATATGGTTATTCACCTGCCGAAAATCTGAAGTGGGAGCCAAGTCTTTCACGGTGTCATCGAACGTTTGTGTTTCACATCTGAGATGAGTCTCACAGCCATCTTTAATATGCCCTGAGGGGCTTGTTAGGTAGCAGACACCCTGGATATCATTTTGACCAGAAACACATTTTAAAACACTATTGCCCATATTCCCTTTGACTTTTTGTTGTGGTCTGTCGCATATTTTATCTCTCACTAACACTTTGGTTTCTTTTGATAAACCTATGACTTGGACATTTTCTTACAACAGATGGGTGTGTTCTCTGAGTATTATTTCTGAAATGAAGAAAATGTTCCCCTTTCCCAGCATCTGGGTGAGATTTGGAGTTCTGTCACAGATTTAAAATATGGGCAGAAGTAATGATCTCTCTCCCACATAAGGTGTCTGCAAGTAATTTTTTCTATTTCTTGTTTTATTTTCAATGCCAAGCTTTGAAATCACAAATGAAGTATGGGTTCAGAAAAAAACCACGATATAAAACAGTATTTGGACATTTCTTTTCATCATTCATTTTAATGGGTGTGCTCCAGTCCTACGACCCAGATGGCCAGGCTACAAGCCTGCGGTAACATGAAAGTCTTTTATATATAAGTAAAGCACTGATGAATAGACTTCTAATGTATATACGAGTAAGTATATGCTATTCATCTTTACACATAATTTCACTGCACAAAACCTTTTGACGTGAATTATAACATTTGGCTGGCAAACGTATGGTTAAGTACTTAGTAACATAGACTGGAGTGAAAACTTTCATTGAAAAATGTCTACCATTTTCTATAGGACAATTCATTTTAATTGACACAGAGATTTCCAATGATTCTTCTCTTACTCTACCAAGTAATCATATACAAGTGAAGAAATAAAAGTCAACCCATCACTCTTAGCCAGAGACGATGACAATAACAAAATGTGAAATTTCGTTAGAAGATTATCTCCATGTTAATTCCATCTCTTTTAAACATCTATCTGGAGACCAGTGACCACACATGCAATAAGACATGTATTTTTAAAGGTTTTACCCTTAAATATTTTCTTCCCCAATAAAGCTCGACGTACAACGTGAGGTGTCTGAGGCTCCTGCTGCTTCACGGTTTCCGCTCATTCTTTCCTCCGCCCGCAGTGCTTTCCTGGCGTCTGTCCCCACGGCTGGTTTCCTCTCGTCCACTGAGATGTCACCTCTTCAGAGAAGCCGAACTGAGCTCTCTCTATCTGAACTGTCCTCTCTTCTCCCTGAATCCAGTGGCCAGGAGTTAATGCAAAAGGAATGTCAGTCAGTTCGGGCTGCTGTCACAAAATACCACAGACCGGGTGGCTTAAACACAACAGAGCTGAATTGGCCACAGTTCTGGAGGCTGAGACAGCCGAGATCCAGGTGCCAGCACGGTCAGGCTCCGGAGAAGCATGTCTTCCAGATTGCAGACTGCTGACCTCTTGCTGTGCCCTTGCATGGAGGGGTGCACTGGACAAGGCGGCTCTGCGGGATGTCTTTCATGAGGCCCTTTCACATCCATGGAAACTCCCCCCTCACGACTGAAGCACCTCCCAGAAGTCCGACTTCATAACTGGGCATTAGGAGTTCAACACATGAATTTGGAGGAACGCAGTAGTTCAGACCATAGCAGGGCATGTGTTTAGGCCAGATCTGACCTGCCATTTTTTTAGATTTTGTTGTTTGTTTTTTAACATGACCCATGAGCTAAGAATGGCTTTAACCTTTTTATAATGGTTACAATAAACAAAGATAAGAATTATTTCATGACATAAAAATTAAAAGAAATGCGCCCTGGCTGGTGTGGCTCAGTGGATTGAGTGCTGGACTGAGAACCAAAATGTTGCCAGTTTGATTCCCAGTCAGGACACATGCCTGGGTTGCAGGCCAGGCCCCCAGTTGTGGGGCAAATGAGAAGCAACCACACATTGGTGTCTTTCTCCCTCCCTTCCCCTCTCTAAAATTAAATAAATTAAATTAAAATTTTAAAAAGAATGTAAAAAAAGTAAAAGAAATGCAAATTGTAGTGTGTATAAATAAAGTTTTATTAGGACATAGCTAAGTTATTCATGTATATAGGCTTTATGGCTGAGGTCAGCTACAAGAGCAGACTGAAACAGTGGCCACTGAGACCATGTAGCCCACACACAGTCTGTGTGACCCTTCACAGGAAAAGTGTGTCTCCCCTGATGTAGGCAATTCCAGCATCCTATGTGTTTCACTGCAAGTATCAAATCTGTAATTATGTTTTTTATTTATGAATTTACTTATAAGCCTAATGAGGAGGGAGATGTTGTCTCCCACATACCTAGATCAGTCTGTGGAAGTACCAAGAAGAGCTAAATAAATATCTGTTCACTGACTATAAAATAAATAAATGGGACTGGAGCCGCTGGGATGAAGCCCCTTAGCTTATGTCTATGCCCTTCTATACAGATGAGGCAGAATGCAAGAAACCCATTTCTTACGATTGAGAGCATCTATTTAAAAACTAGAAAGGCATGCCCACAGAATGGCAACACTAGATGTTAATTTTTAGCTTGGGCTCTCAAATTTCTAGATGACTCTGTCTAGCTTCCAGAGTATGATGGATTCAAGGCCCATGTGGAAGTTGGGTGATTCCACCGCGATTTCACTTCTGGATCAGACGTAAGCTTCCAGGGAATGTAACTGGGAGGCATGGGGTCCGGCCGTTTGTTGCTGGCCGTCCATACACATACTATGGCGATTGTGAGGAAGGAAACAGGTCGTTAACAGGAAACCCTATTTGAGAGAGCTGGAAACACTCGGAGTCAACCTCATTTGCAAAGCAACACAAACCAGCCACCCCCAGAAGATTAAAGTACAACACCAAACCCAGAAGGTCCCCGTTATCGCTCATCTGTCCTTCTGGAGCTTAAGCCAGCCACACAAGCAGGTCTCCATCCTCTCCGGGGTATCACTAGTGGATTTCAGAGTTGCCATCCTTTCACAGCAGCTCCCTTTCTCTCTCAGGGTCTGGGGTGTGCTCCTAGATCACTCCGAACAATTGTGTAAGGGAAGCTTCATTTGTGAGGAACTTTCCAGCTCATGCCTCCATGTGCGGCTCTCAGTCTCTGCACTGCCCTCCCTGCAAGAGAGTGGAAGCAGTCTACAACCCAAGCGCCATGCTGCATAGGCATGAAGCGTCCCAAAGGCCAGAGTCTGGCAAGGCATGCAATCCCAGTGTGGGACCCTGCCTCTGGGGAGCTGGCTTCCAACAGTGAAGGACCTAAGGCTCTAGTGGTCCCAGCATCTGCCACTCCTACTGGCAGATCGGCAGCAATAGCAGGAGCCGCTGTCGCCGGGCTCCCGTTGGAGGAATGCAAGGACAGCAGGTAGAACTGTCACTTGGCTGCCCTGGAGCTGTCACTGACAGACCCACACTGGCACTGAGGGCAGTAGCCACAGTGGCTTCCTGTCTAGGAAAAGGGTGCAGGGTTTGCCAGCCAGCCGCACTCCCTGAGCCCGCGTCTCCTCTCTGCTCTCTTACCGGAACCTGCCATGCTCCTGGCCAGGCATGTCCTGGAGTGCTCAGGCAGGGGCACAGGGAATCCTCATGTCAAGGCTGCAGGTTCAGGAACCTCGCCCCCAGCCACAGATCTCCCAGGCAGGGGATGGGGGAACAATCCCTATCGTGTTTCTGTGCACTCCTCTTTTAAAGACTCCCCGGCCCCATAATTCATCACATGGGGAAGTAGACGGGAAGGTATGTCCCTCCCATCCAATCACCTCCTTAACTTTCGGCGCCGGCCCACTGTGTCACTTTTGCTATGCCAGGTGCGCATTAGCTGCGGTTGCTGGGCTGACCGGGACAATGGTGCTGTGCGCCATCTTTGGTGCTTCTCCACCTGTCCACAGGTTACTTGTCCTCAGGTTCCATGTCCGGCAAAATTGTGCTCTGGCAATGCCTTTCATTGATTATACTCTTTTGCCTCCTTACTCCCACACTTTCTTTATTATTTGGAGCTAATCTGTTTCCTAGCAATGTCAGAGTCTTGACTTCTTACCCATTTGCGATTCAACCCTAGCAATTAGCTATAGTCAGTAAGTAGTACGTGTATTTTAACTCAGATTAAGATTCAAGAGATATCCTACATAGACCTGAGTCTCCAGGGTGCTTTTCCTCCCACCTTTAAATGGGGGATGAGCTATCACATATGCAAATGGTGCCCTACTATGCCCCCTGCTCAATTTGGGCACTGACCTGTCCCTTC
>PVKM010036372.1:0-14819 GCA_004027735.1 Carollia perspicillata
AATATTCTGTAATGAAAGCATGTGAACGTTGCATTATTTAGTAAAATGAGGATCACTTGAACACAAAATGTCTACAATACCACAACGGTGGATATGATAACCAAGAAGACTAAGTGACTAATGGGCAGTGTGCTTATACAGCAGAAACACGCTGGACAAAGGGATGAGTTACATCCAGAGCAGGATGACATGAGATTTCATTCCACTATTCCAAATGGAGTATGGTTGAAAACTTATGAATTGGTTATTTCTGGAATTTTCTATTTAACATTTTCAGAACATGGCTGACTGCAGGTAACTGAAACCATGGAAAGCAAATATGCAGATAAGGGGGGGACTACTGTAAGTACCTATTCTAGGTGAACTATACACTGTTCTAGGAAGTTGGGATAAAGCAGAAACAAACAGATCCCACCATCAGGAAGCTTACATCCAACTGAGGGAATCAGACAATGAATTGATACAAAAGGAAATAAATAATATATCTGAATAGACAAGAGGTCAAATGTCCCAAACATACAGGGACCTTTGTTCCCTCCATTCTTTCCTCTCTTAGCCCAGGAGGCTGTTGTTTTTATCAAGGTTCACACCCGGGTCATGGACTCAAACAAGAACCTTGAGAAGTAAGTTTTCAGGAAAGCATCCTACACACAGACAAGGGCAAAGCGCTAGAAGATGGAGACACAGAGTGAACAGGAAATGCAGAAGCCCTGCCCACATGCCTTGTAATCTTGTAGGGCTTAAAGCAACAGCAGAAGCAGCAGGAGTTGTGTGTGTAGGGAATTACATTTTCTTTTAAAAAGTTATTTGTTAAGTAAGTGAATCACTCTGATTATTCAGGCAGCTTTTTGCAATTTTCAAGTAAGCAACATCAGTCATAGAAATAGGAGGAACTACATTCCAAAGCTTGAATAAGACCTATTTTGTTTTCTGATCATGAGTATTGTAATTGTGTGCAAGAACAGAATAATAACTTAAATTCACTAAACTTTGTAATGATTTTTTTCTTTTCAGAAACTGGTGACAATAGATGACTTAATTTTATTTTAAGACATTTCTGATATTACAATTTCATAGAAATCTCCCATAAAACAAAAGAGAAATAAGTCATTTAACACTGTTTCTTTTCATGATTATTGAGTAACCATAGTGAGATTTTTCTTTCAAACTTAATGAAACTTTCTGGATTCCAGTAGCATTTCCACGAGCAGATGGGTGTCTAAAAGGACATATTAATGAGAGCTACCTGTGTGTGTACAAAAACCTGTTTAACATTTGAATGATTATCTAGAAGTCATTCTGGTGGCAGGCATTCTCGAATGAGCAGACAGAAAGGTAACCTCTGTAGAGATTTGCTTATTTTGAGACTAATAAGGGACATTGTAAAAAAGGATTCTATGCCCATTGTTTCAAGGAGAATGATTTATTCTATTATAATATAGCTAGTTTATTAATTATTTCTAGTATAATATAGCTAATTTATTAATTATTCTGGATTTGCTTCTGACATAATCAACCAAGCAAATAATATGCTCATTCACTGCCTTGTAAAATGATATCTTCTTCATATTACTGGGTACATTATTGGTTGAGAGAGTCTCTTTGTCTTTCAATAATTCAGCTCAAAGTAAAATAGAAATAAAATCTCTGCCAAGAGAATAGCTGAGAGATTCTTGCAAAATAATTGAAGATGTATTTGTTCAATTCTCCTGCCAGAAAGCCCCAGAAGAAATGAAGAAAATGTGTGTTACACAAAACGGCAGGGCAAGATCAAATGTATCTTTCATATGTAACAATGAATCAAAAAAGCAAATGTATATACTATGTGGAAGCAAAAATATTGAAAACTATGTGGTTCAGAAAAGCTCAAAATTAAAGGATATGAAAACTACCAGGAGGTTTAGAATAAACACAATATTATGAGATATACACATGCTTTTTTATATTCACTTTCCAGTTGAACTAGACAAGGAAGAATGACAATATAGAGAATATAATTTTAATTGGCCACGAAAACGATAATACAATAGATTAAAAAGTAAATCATATCCATTAAAATACTAACTAGCGGAATTAGTACTCCTGGTGCATTTTGACCAGATGGCCTATTTCTTATTCCAGCTCTACCACCTTGAGTAAATCACATAATCTCTCTGTGCCTCAACACCCTCATTGCAAAATGGAAAACACAGGGGGACCTGCCCTGTAGGGTTTTGCATGTGTTAAAGGTTAATAAACAAAGGACCAGAACATTTTCAGGCACTATATAATTGCCAATTTTTATTACTTCTAGTATTGCTTTTCTCAAATAATTACTTCTACATTCTATGTATCTGTTTTCTTGCAATTATTTTTTAAATTTTCCTTTTACTTCTGCCATTCTAAGGGGCCTTTACAGCTCTCCTTCAGTGCAAGCATAGTTTAATTTGCTCTTACATTTTGTATCTCCTTATAATTTTTGCATATTAATCTGATCCTTTCTCATCTCTGAAATGACTTCATCATATCTTCATATGATATCTTACTCTCAGTTTATTAAAAACACATCATCTTGCAAATATCTTAAGATGCCTAGGCAATGCTTTCTAATAGTTTAAGTTTTGAGAAGAAGAAGATGATTATTTCCAGGGCATCTGATTTTTCTCAATTTTTAGACAATGCAACCTTTTCATAGATTTTCTTAGAAATAAATTAAAAAGCTGTGTTTACCTGTGATATTGTTTACAGTCTTTATCTACTCACAGAGAAAACAGTTTCATCCCTAGTATTCTTCAATGTCTAACCATTGACTAGACTCCCCCCTGCAACAGCTATCCATTCAGTTATCAAGAACATACATAATTGAGGACTTAATAATTTGCAGACCTGTTACAGATGATGGGGGCACGTAAAGCACAGGTCAAAAATTGTTACTGCTCATATGATAGGCAGTAAACAAACAGCATATGCGTATATAAAATAATGTTAGCACTGGGAAACACAAAGCAGTGTAAGGGGCTGGAGAATTATAAGGAATACAGTACAGGGGGAGGCCCTTGAGCAGGGACCTAGGTAAGGAAAGGGAGGCAGAATTGCAAACACGAGGACATAGAGCATTATAGGCAGATGTGCACGGCCAGGGCGAAGGCACTGAGGTGGGCCTGTTTGAGACTCAGCAGAAGGCCAGGGTAGCCAGAGCGGCACTGTAAACCCAAAGCTGATGTGCACAGGTTTTAACAAAATTATTGACACTCAACAAATACTTGATTGTCCCGGAGCTGTGTGTGTTTGGGAGAACAGCTTCTTCTCCCCACTGTTAGCTTCTCTGACTGAACAGGAGTAAATGCAGTTTGTCAGCTGCCTGAGGACCGAAGAATAGGGAACTCCCTCCACCTCCCAACAGCATTCAATTTTCTGGTCAAGTATGCTCTCTGTGTTCCACAATTAGACACAATGGGAAGAAAAAAGGCAAAGCATTTTTAAAATGTCTTTGGCAGTACATCCTGTTCTGTGTTAGACTGAAACATATGGCATTTGTAGAATTATGTGTTTCTCAGTCTATTAACATTCACGGCACTGATAGAAGGTTTATCCATACTAAACATATGCTCTTTGCTAGTTTTTAATACATAGATCTGTTGTCGATTTTTGCTTTTTTACATATCTTAGAAAATCTTTTAACGGAAGGTTTCAAGGAGACGCTTCAGACTAATCTGTCTCTGTGTTCACCAGCCAGTTTGGAGGGAGCAGCTTTGGAAAGGAGATGATGGATCTGATTTGATAGACCTTGAAACCTTTGCTCAAGGGGAAAGTCAAGTTTAGAAATATAGGTCTTTGAGCGCTCCGCATAGATGTGAGTTTGACATAACGTGAAGCCAGGAAAATACCTTTTTCATTTCAATCGTCCCTGTGCTTGGTAGAAGGCCTCAGTGGCCTGAGAGACATTTGTCTCCTCTAATTTACTTAGATAACCCCTTCGCACCCTTCAGGTCTCTGTTCAAAGTTTATCTCCTCAGAGAGCTCTTCCCTGATGGAATAGCCTACTATTGGGCATCTGTTTATCTCACAGCGATCCTTTATATCCCATAGCTCTTACCCTATATGTAATTACACGCAGTTTTGGTTATTTGTCTGTTTAGTAACTGTCTCCATCATTAGTTTGCAAGTTTACAGATGAGAGGCTCTATGTCTGTTTTGTTTAGCACTATGCACTAAGGCCATCGCAATGCTGGCCCCATATAAAATGTTGATTGTTATTTGTGGAAGGAATGAGAGAAAAAACAAATAACATAGAAAATACTTCATAACTATATATTCAATGAGCACATTACAAGAAAAAGGAGAAGGGCGACAAAGGGGACAGTGGAAGGAAATCACATCACCAAGGAAAAGAACACAGAGAAACAAAGGTAGAAGAAGGAGGAAAGAACTGGGTTTGTTCAACCTAATATAAACCAATCATAGCTTCCTTTTTTTGGTAGAAAAATGCCTAAGAAATATATATTATAGTTAAGAGTAAAATTTATATTTTATTACCAAGAAACTTCTAGTTAATAAATATTCTTATCATAATAACAGTATACAAATAACTTCACCTATAAAATCATGTTTTGTGTTTCATGTGTAAGGTTTAGGAGGGAGGTTAACTGAAGACTTGTGTCTTTTTAAGTATGAATCACTCTGAAGAGGGATTAGTTTTGTTCTTAAGAATGTGGGTGGGATCAAAAAGGTGAGAGGATATCAAAGATATCAAGTCGTTCAAAGCTCTCTACCAGAGGTTGTGGAAAGTAGAGAATATATGTTGTGTTAAAAGGTGAATTGAGGCCCTTGCTGGTGTAGCTCAGTGGATTGAGCGCAGGTCTGTGAACCAAACAAGCGCGGTTCAATTCCCAGTCAGGGTACCTACCTGGGTTGCAGGCCAGTTCCCAGCAGGGGATGCACGAGAGGCAACCATACATTGATATTTCTCTCCCTCTCTCCTTCCCTTCCCCTCTAAAGATAAATAAATAAAATCTTTTAAAAAAGATGAATTGAGGCATATTATAATTTTGAAGAGTTTACTTGAATAGAAATTTGAATAGGGCTGCACCAAGCCACAAGAGGTTAAGACCTGGGGAAAGAACTTTATAGAGAAAAGGCAGAAACAAAACGTTTACTGATTGGTGGTAGCTTAAGGCCTAGTTACCTGTTTGTGATCAATTGCCCTTAGGTTTCAATTTTATAACTTTGATGTATTGGAGGCTTAGATTTGGGATCCTTCATGTAGACCACCATTGTATTAGATCCATTTCAACCTAATGGCCTCCTTGTTTAACAATTTAACATCCGAAAGGGCCACATTTTCTAGAGAAAGGAAGAGGGAAAGAGAGAGCAAGACAGAATTACTGTTATCTTCTAAAACATCATCTGGCCAGTGAGCGGGAACTTTTACACTCCCCACGGAGTAAATAGGTCAAGATTTCTCTTATCCTGTTTGTGGAGAGTTAGTTGGACAGGGAGAAGTTTCCTAAACAAACAATTTCTTTTTCTTACTTAAGAGACTCTGCTTGCAAGCTGATAGAAAACAGGAAGCACTAGGATGTTAAAAGGAAAGAGAGTCGCAAAATTCCCAGGCCTCTCCTGCAAATTCAAGTACTTTAGGGCCCTCCATGCAAACTGAGCCTCCAGCCTGAAAAGCTGGTCCCAGAGGAAGGATAGGAATTCAGCTAAACAAGCAGGGCCCTCGTTGTGAATGGTCATCCTAAGAGAGTTAAGTTAGGGGTATACTAACAGAATTGGCTCCTATCAGTCACTGAGTGAAGGCACCAGGAACGCAGGAGTGCTGGAAGCCAGCTCAGCAGACATTCCCATTAATAGCATCTCAGTAATGGGCAAAAGTTGAAGAACCTTTGTCTTTCTTTTCAGAATATTGATGACAGCAGCTTTACAAAGTCATGATTGAAAGTCATTCTCAATAATCAGAGTGGGAAATAGTAGAACGAAGGAGGACAAGGAGCTTCAGACAGAGGAAGAGGAGTTGGCAAATGCACAAAGACATTCGTTGCCAGAAAAACAGAGCCTAAGCCAAACCTACTGTCTCCCACACCGTATAGGTAATCTGATCTCTTCATATCAATTTTGAAGAATATGGACCTTTGAATTATCCAACTGCATAAAAACTAAATCCCAAGAACAAAAATAAGATTTAGAGTGTAAGAAAAAAGAACTTTTTTTTCACTTGAGATAATGTATTATTATTTTCACTAATGCAATAAATAAAGAGGTTTTTGTTTACCAAAGGAAAGATTTTAGCTTCAGACAGAAACTGGAATTAAGGTTTAAATTGATCAAAAACAAGAATGATGATAGTATTAATTTCAGGAGCCACTTGACAAATTCCAGGTGCTCCTCCCTTCCTCTGTTTGTGGAATGAAGGAGGGATTTTTGGCTTTCCTGAGTTCTGAGCCCCTGAGGGAGAGGAACAATACTGCTGGGAGAGACAGGAGGCGGGCTGTGAGTCCCCACATGGCTCCTGTGGTTGGGTGGCGAGCTCCCAGTTTGAGCCACCGCATACCGGTCCCAGACTCCTGTACTGAAATGGCAAGACTTCAGACTTCATCTTGCTTATCTGGTACAATTAGTTCCTCAAAATATTCTCTTAGCACAACAAAGGACCACATCCAGGAAATCAGAAATTTCTAAAAATAGAGGCACCTTCAGTTATTCGTGGAAAAGCCAAGTGTCTGGGATACAATTTATGTAAATAGAGCTTTTGAGTAATAATTGGAAACTCGTGTTAATTGGCAATTATGAAGTCCAATATTCCCATTACAGCATCTTAATTACATTAGAAATGACACACGCAGATCCTAAAGTCCAATAATCGCACTGAAGGTTTAGCTAGATTTCTGGTTTTCTTCACCAATAAAGGACACTCTGACCTCTGCTCTGACTGAGATGATGGTCTTCTCATAAAAATCTACCACTTCAAAAGATATCTTTAGCTCCTCAGTCAGTTTAATTTTGTTCTTCACAAAACTTTGCCCTTTAAGTGAAGCGAGTAGAGTCTTGGGGCAGTTTATGAATTCCAGATAAGGATCCATTGCCTCCTTTTGTTTGAACTATAAAGATTAGATAGGAGGGGGACCTATAAGATCTTCAGCAGAAGTAATGGCAACCTTTGTAAAGGGCTAGGACGTTACATGTTTCATAGACACGTGAGCAAAGGCCATCTGGAAAACATTGTCCTGGTGCTGCTGTGACAAGTGCAAAGATCATATGGACCAGAAACATTGCTTAGAAGCTTACTGTCGGTAATGAAGATGAAATATGTACATAAATAACCCTAGTGGCAGAACTAATACAAAACCACCCTAAACTAACCCAATATGAGAGCACAAGTCAGAACATAATGAGTTCCACTGGAGAACAGTAGCTATAGAAGTTAAAACATGGAACATTTCTTCCTCCGACAGAAAATATGGATCTTTTTTAAGAAGAGCATGGCAAGTTCTAAGTAGAAACACGGGGTCTAAATTTGTGAAGAAAAAGTAAGGAATGTTTTTGATATAAGAAACAACTCAGGCAAAAACGTTGAGCAAGAGATTATAAGATTTCTTGGGATAAATACCCAGCAGTGGAATTGCTGGGTCCTAGAGTAGCTCTATTTTCAATTTTTAAAAATTGTTTTGAGAAACCGCCATACTGCTTTCCATAGTGGCCACACTAATTTGCAATCCAACCAACAGTGCACAAGGACCATTAGCACAGACTTCTAGGGCTGTAAAAAATATGCTTGCCAAGGGCTATAGTGTTGGAGGATTACTTACATGAATCAGGGGGATCCTTGGGTGCGGGTGAGGAATTAGGAGTCCCGAGGGAAACTTTCTTTGAAGGCGCCTACCTGAGGTCTCTCGTGTGACTAGGATTGGATGTTTGGAATATTAACCTGTCGATAGACAATCTGCCAAGGTGGACTGTGGTGGTTAGAAACAGACTGCCATGCACCAGTAAGAGATGCTGTCATGGATGTTATGGGACAGCAGCCATGGAGTGGAAACGTTATTTATAAATGAGAAACAAAGGTCCAGGGGAACATATTGTGAATGTTTTTATTTAGAGTAAAATTTTCCGCACCTATTCTGCTAAATGCTAACTAAATAGGGTGGCTACCCCTAAAAGAACTCTGGTAAAATGTGTTGAGTAGATGGTAAATTAGTCAGCTTTGAGATCTTTCAGAACCTTTGTTTTATTGACTTGCATTGTGATTCTCACAGAAGTTATATTGTGAATGATATTTACAGACCAATAATAATAATGATAGTGATTTGAACAACATGGTGTCTAGCAGTGCACTGAACTCTTTATATGTGTTACCTCATTTAAACCCCTTTAATGGCCTTATGAAGTAGATGTTACCATTATGTCCATTCTACAGATACGCAACTCCAGATACAGCTTAGTAAGTTGCACAACGTTACATGGCTTATATGAACTTGGAACCCAGACAGTGGACTTCCCACCACTCTCTTAACCATGGTGATATAATTACTAGGAAACTATTCATATATATGATTTTCAAAATATTTACTGTGTAATAACTGTTAGTAAAAATGTAAAAAGGAGAAACTTCCTAAATGTTACAAAATTGTGAAATTAATAGATACTTTTTTACAAAATAGTATAGGTAGGCATCAAAAACTGTATTTTCAAACATTAGCCATGATACCTGAATACAACCTATTACCATATTAAATGGAAAAGGTAGTGTACAAAAAATACAGTGTGGCCTTTTACCTGATTACATACAAAAAAGTGAAAAAGATTCATCATAATGTTGCCACATTTTTCCTAACCTAATAATATATTTATACATGACTTCAATTTAGTTTTTAAAAATATTTTTCTCTCTTTTCTAAAAAATATATGATGCGTATTACTGTTATAAGGTATTTATAATCAGAATTTAAAATGTCTCATTGTAGAACATAGTCTCTGAATTATTTATTTTTGTGGGACAGGAAAATAATTTCTATTTTTATGTTGCTCACCAGCTGAAATCTCTCTAATCATCTTCTAGTCCTCTTCCAATGGCCTCCAAGGCAAAAGTCAGGATAAGTATGGCCTGAAACAGGTCCTACTTTTTTCAGAAAAAAACAAAAATTCAAGAGAAGCATTTTAGGAGATGAGGTTCACTCATTAGAGCAGGGCCTGAGGAAAGAAAGTCAACCTCTGTGTGGGTAGAATTCTTCATATGGAACATCAACATAACACTTCCACACTTGCCTGAGCTGGAGAAAGGTGACACCATGTTGCTGTCAGCTAAGTCCTTATTCACCTGTTTCACGTGACTTTTTCCATTTTGTGTATGAGTTAAACTGCCCAGGGAACCCCACATTTTGTTTCTTTCATGTGTCAGTGGACAGTAAGGCACTAGTGACTGGTCTTTGAAGAACAACCTTGGTGAATCTGCTGTACCCAGTATTCTCAGAGTTACTGTATCAGCAGTGGTCACTGAGCTCCAGTTAGAGAACCCATTTTGGACTGCTGGTTTTTAACCAGTTAATTTACTTGTTTCTTGTTCTTTATTTGCTATGTTGGATGAGTAGGAACTAGGGACCTGTTTTACCACATACGCCTTTAAAAATTAAAGTTGGCTAAAGCGATGAGACTTTATTTTCAAACAACTTTATTAAAGGCAATCAACATAATCACAGATAAAGCTGAATTGTTCGGCAAGTTCATTTTCTTATTCTTTAAGTTAAATAAGTTGTTTGAACCACAAAGAGAAGATAGTTTTTCTTCTTGTGAACATGAGAGCTGTTGGTATTCAGGGAGGTTTTAAATATTTAAAATATACTTTCTTTCCTTTTTCTGTAAGTTTAAAAGAGTATTAACTCAAGCATTATCATGCAGAAAATTTAGATCAAATATAATACAGAGTGGGATATCGTTTCAAAATAAGGAAAAGAGATTTTGTTACTAAGAATACACAGTAGGAAAAGGAGAACCAGTAACTGACAATTTAAACTTTTAAGGATCAAGAGAGTGAGCCATCTGGATTTAATCAGCATAAATCTATAGCTTGCATTAGCCCCACAATTAAGATACTCATAAAAATCCACTGTGTGAGTAAGAGCTTTCCTGAGTCATAATTTGACCATGGTACTCTATCAAATGACTGTTTCATGCTTCAGTTTAAGACCACAGAGAAAATTCATGAAGCAAATAGCTTCTGAAAAAGAAAAAAATATATGTATTTATCAATTGCTTTGTTACTTGTTATTAATATAACTGATAAGAAATAATTTTAATGATGTTTATCATTCTAATTTTAGAAAACCTTAGTATTTATCAATAATTTATTTATTAATGACAATAACAGATTATATTTACTCTACATTTTATAAGTCAAATTGAAAGAAATTTGGGATATTACAATTTTAGAAGAAATAAAAATTATGTTACTATAATAATAATGTATGAGAAACTATGGATTCAAGACCCAGAGTATGCTTGAATTTTAGGAACATGCGATTCATCTAAACTGTTGTTTCAATTTATTGCATTTTATATATTTTAAAAATATCACATTTCAGGAAATATTGAAGATACATGGTGAACTTAAAACCACCGAGCGTAGGAAAATCATTAAATTTGAAAAGTGTGGGACTCAAACTTGAGCACTTAGACAGTGGACTGGTGAAATCAGGTGAAAGCACCCACCACATATTTGTCTTTCAAAACAGAGAGAAAAAGTTTAGGAAATGAGGCGAAAACGAGACCTGGAGTTTAGCAGAATCCTGAAATTCAGAGTCACTAGATGTACAAAGAATTATTGGGGAAGAGAATGGTATTTTAAACATTTCCCAAGATCAGGCCACAACCTAATTTTATTTAACTCTGTAAAAGTAAAATGACTTCCATGGATGCCTGAATTACCTAGTACGTAATGAACCAGAGAGGACACTCAGTCACTAAAGCTCTGAGAGAGATAAGACCAGAAAGGCTATGAAGATACAAATGAGAACCCAGGTGGAGAGTGAATAATAATACAAGCTCAATATAGAAAGATTCAGATAAATAAAAGGACAATTATCTATGGCCAAGACACGGATGAGCAAATGATTTCTATAAGGGAGCTTAGAATGCTGCCATTGGCAGAGTTAGTGAAGCATCGGCCCTCAGAAGAGTCAAAAAGAATAGGATTTATGAGGCACAGTCAGAAAGTAGTCTTATCCTCAAGGGAGCTTGATTATAAGCACCATCACACGCTTGGATTAAGGAAGACTTTGTACAATGGGATTGTATTAAACACTTGCCTATAAAAATGTCTTTAAATGTCCCAATTAAAAGAAAAGTTGGTTCTATATCCAAATTTGCTTGGAAAATGCTGTAGATCTCTGACACACTCCTTCATGAATATTTGCAACTCAAGGAATACCCTAAAATCCAATCATTTCATCTGCAAAAAACCCATAATTCTAAACCAAGTCCCAAAACAGCATCTTGTTATGATGTAGTACACATGTCTACAATACTACTGTTATTTCTTCCCTATGATTCTTAAAGGACCCAAGAGTTAAAGAAAAATGATAGAGTATTTATTAACACTCTTGCTCATGCCCTTCATTCCACTCTTCTATTTAGTATTTTTTCTTCTTCTTTCAATTTGCCTTGTCTTTTTTCTTCCATTTCCACTATCTTTTCTTTTATATTTCAATTTTTCCTTCTTTTGTTCCGCTTTCTCTCGATTTAATGACATTTATTTATTCATCTAGCTATCTATATCTATTTATTTTAATTTTTAGTTATTTTTAGTGCTTTCTTCCTTCCAACTTATCCATTCCTTAAAGTCTTACAGGCACTTTTTTACATAGAAGTAACATAGATGCCTTAAGCACTTGCTGATGTCTGGTTTTTAGAAAATGGAAGGAAAATGTCCTAACGCATTGATTCCAACAGCAGACCAGCAGACTACTTTTTTTATTCACAGAGGGTAAAGGCACTGATAAATTTCCAGCCTTTGCATGACTGATTTTTTCATATCACTAAAAAAGTAATTTATCTAGGCTAAAATAACTATTAAAAACCCTACAATCTGTTTTTGCATTCAGTTATGGAGTCAAAGTTTAAAGGTGCTGAAGTTTCTTTCCTGAAGGTAACTTTCCATGAAGTGGAAAGCTAAGTAATTGATAGATATGTTGAAGTTAATACACCTCATTCTTTCTCAGTGAAGAACAATTTTAAAAACTGTAGACAGGAAAAATTTCTTGGAATTCCATTTGAAGAGAATGGATTTAGTGCAGAATCATGAACATAGTAACCAAATAACCACTAGGCCACCCACATCTATGAAGACTTTCAAAAAACAGATGAGGGTTCAGAGAGAAAAGGGAGACTATATAATTCACAATTCAGTGCTAAGCTTTTGAGCTCAGGGAACTAGTTTTATACTTTCTTATTTTCTCTGTTAACATTGCCTACAAGGTGCTAAGAGCACACCAGCTTCTTGGTTAGCATATACTGTGGCTAGCATGTACCAATCTGGTAACCAGTACTGGCTGAGTAGCGGGTTGTGGTTTTATTACTGGCTTTACATACAGAACTTGGCTATATTTCTTGAGAGAGGAAGAAAGGGATGAAAGGAACAGCATGGAAATTTCAAATTATGTTTGCAAACTTTTTTAATATTCCTTTTATTGAGATAGAGGTTCTATGTCCCCTCTTCTTGAAAGTGAACATAGTTTTGTGACTGTTTTAACCAGCAGTGTTCAATAGGACATAGTATTATGCAACTTGGGAAGCTAGATCATAAAATATGAGGGAGGCTGTCAAGCTGAGAGAAAGTTGAAATACCCAAATGGAGAGACCACACACACACACACACACATACAAGTCACACCATGCATGCCACACACATCCCAGGCACAAACTACATACACCATACACACAGCACCTCGACACAACACACAACACACACTGACCCCTAGGTGTTCCAGTCACCTAATGTTCTGGCTCCAGCCACAATTTGACTTTAACAACCTGACAGAAGCCAAACCAGAACTGCTCACCTGCATCCCCCCATTTCCAGATCCACAGAATACAAGACAACATGGTAGATAACAGAGTGACTGCTGTTGTTTTCAGCCACTAATGAGTTGTTACACAGCAATAGAAAACTAGAACACTGTATTTTTGTTATTTTTTCTACTTTATCCTCATAGGATCTCCAATTTAATGATGTGTGACTACATACAGGGTCTGAAATGAGTACAGAGTTAAAGATGCATCCAATTATACAATAGCCAGAAAGTATCCACCTGCATTAGTAAGCGTTTTCTAGAGAAACAACCAACGCGCACACACACACACACACACACTTATTTTGTGTAATTGGCTCACATGATCGTGAAGGGTTGGCATTCCAAAAGCTACAGGGCAGGCTGACAGGCTGGAAATCCAGGAAAGAGCTGCCATTTGAGTCCAAAGGCCACCTGCTGGGGAGCCAGGTAGAGCTGGTGCTGCAGAAGAAGGTTCTAAGCTGTCTGCTGGCAGAATTACCTCCTGCTCAGGGGAGATCAGCCTTTTGTTCTAGTCAGGTGTTTAATGGGTTAGATGAGTCCCATACACATTATGAAGGGCAGTCTGCTTTACTGAACACTTAATGACTTAAATGCAAAAAAATCCTCACAGGAACACCGAGAATAATGTTTGCCTAAACATAAGTGGCACCATGGCCCGGCCAAGGTGACATGCAAAATCAACAATCACAACCACTGAGTGAAGTGCAAGGTGCTCTCTTTTGGTATAGGGTCAAATGTCCTCATTAATTGATACAAAGAAGGAAGAGAAATTTCATATTTTTGTACCACATTATTATCACATTTGCCATTGGTTGAATAATATAGTTTACAAGGGTATTATAAAAGTATAAGTAAAAGTTACCGATGTGTCTAATTCAGTGCCTGGCATAGAATAACCTCAATAAGTGGTAGCTCCTGTGCCCTTCCCTTTATAGAGAAACACACGTTACAATTGGATCGGTATCCTGAAGGTCACCTAGGCCATCTTTATCTAAAAACATCCCACTATTCTGCTTGTGCATAATAGAAGCTGGGAGAGAAAAGGCACAAATGGGGTACTTGACCTGCCAGGGGTAACCACATCCTGGTAGATCTTACTAAAAGGTCTACTCGGTTGAACCCTTAAGAGGCACACAATCCCTTCCCACACAATATTGCCAGATGCCACTATCAACAGATACAGTTTGGCATTTAAGAAAAAAACAATTGTTTTCTGACCATGGGTCCAGTATTCCCACAGTCATGAAATACATATTCAGGAACACCACTTATGTGCCATGCCCTCTTCACATTTATTAATTTCCCTCAAAGCTTAGTGTGTGCCATACAGCCTCACACAATAAAAATATCCTGGATGGATTTCTAAAAGGAAAGGTGCGGTTACAAGGCAGAGACAGTGAAATGGATAAATGCAATGGACTGAGACAGTCCAAGTCATGGAGCCACCTTTAGGAGCTGAGACGAGAGAGACACTAGTGGAAAAAGATGATGAGAGAGATCCTGTTCAACGGGTAAAGTAAAGATGTGGTATTCCAAGCATAAATCAACCAGTTATGTTTCTGTAAGTTCAGTAAAATATTAGACGTCAAATAGTCCAAACAAGAATGAATAGTCTTAGATATAGGTAGACTATGACAGTAGTTACTTTAAGGAAATGAGTATTGGGGAAATAGCCATAGAAATGTCTTCATTCACAAGGATGGGACTTGGAGGCCAGGTACTTTTCTTTTTTAGGGCTGCTTAAATAAAGGTGGGCTTTCCTTCACAATGGGACTT